>OVAP01000282.1:0-41855 GCA_900406295.1 Aurinia saxatilis | reverse complement strand
GGAAACTGATAGTCCCTAAGTGATTAGGTAGGTCAGATTTTCCATCAGCATGAGCAGGCATTGTTTTCGGTCGCCAGTCGCGCGAAGGGCCTGGAAGAGGAGAATATTCAACTGAAGAAGGGCGAAGAAGCTAAGGAGAAAGAGATTGTGAGGCTTAAGAGCGAAGCAGGGGCTGTCATGACAAAGGCGAGGACTGAGCTCCAGGCTGAGGTCGCGGCTAGGGGTCAGAAAACCAAGGCGGAGATGGTAGAGTTCAAGAAGACTCTGCTGGTTCACTTTGCCTACGACAGACAAATCGCGAACAACCTCACTTTATTGGATGAGGTTGAGGCCGAAGGCGAGGAGAAAAGTCTAGCTGACTTCAGGAATGAGTTCCTCGAGCATGCTCCTAAGGATGAGGCCGCTGGCCCAGCCTTCTTCAAAGGCCTCAATACTTTGTTTGATGGGCTCGTGCTATCGCCAGAATATACTTAATTCGAAGAGTAGCTTGGACTTCTTGTTTATCAAGTGTTTTAACTCGTTTGCTCCCTCTTCACCTTCTGTTTCCTTTGTTTATGACATTGGATCGGTGGATTTAAACCTTGTTGTTTGAAGCGAATACATTGCCTGGACGGCTTTATCCACTTTGGTACGTTTTATAGTTTACTTTGCAAGTTATATCTTATGTGAGTGCGAAGTGTGATAGAGATATGATGTTGAGCTAGTACTAAGACCTCATCCGTTGGCTTGACTAAGCTTTGGGATGTTGCTCGTAGGTATGAATAAGACCAGTGTTTGTGATTTGAACTGGGTTTTTTGCGAGCTTTATACGATCCCATCTGTTAGTCTGTATAGACGTTAAGACTTTGCCTTGGGATGCATAAAGGACCAACGATTAAGGCTAGCTGGGTTTGGTAACGCGCGTGAAAACTATAAACAAAAGCTATGCAAGAGACCTAGGTAATGTTGGATTTCATCATTGTGGCCAGCAATGACGAGTAGCGTGTTGCTTATGCTTTTTGTATTTTGAAATAACTAAGGCATAGGATGCCAAGCAAGGGATATGCTGTAAAAGGAGAGTATGAAAGTACTCCCAGTCCCCCCCCCCTTTTTGGAGGAGGGGTCTAGTTGGACCCATCCGAAGATGAGATGCCTACGTACCCATTGAAGGGATCAAGCCGAGTCCGTAGTTCAAGTGTGTGTGTGTATATTTTTTTTTTTTGAATAGTGGAGTACCAAGTACTAATGATAGTACTTCTTAAGGTGACGAGCATTCCACGAACATGGAATGACTCTGCCATCCATCGCGACAAGCTCATATATGTCGGGTTTGACGACGTTAGCAATGCGGTAAGATCCCTCCCAGTGCGCATCAAGCTCCCAAGCTTTTGGTTTTTCCGTGTTCTGAAAGACTTCTCGTAAGAAGAGGTCACCTTCGCGGAAACGCCGAGGGCGGACTTGCGAGTTGTAATATTGGGCAGCCTTCTGGTGGAAGTTCTGAAGACGGACTAGCGCGCGATCACGTTTTTCATCTAGGAAGTCAAGCTGGTCCAACAACATGGTGTTATTAACCCCCTCGTCTTGGGGTGCCAGCTGCCGACGAAGTCCGGGAAATTCCATCTCCGCTGGGATCACGCACTCTGATCCATAGACAAGGGAGAAAGGAGTTTCGTCAGTGGGACGACGAGGAGTCGTTCTGTGTGACCATAGAACTCCATCTAATTCTTTGGCCCATCTTCCTTTCTTAATAACTAATCTTTTTTTTAGTCCATCGACAATTGTCTTATTGGTAGCTTCCGCTTGTCCATTACCTTGCGGATAGCGCGGAGTGGACTTGGTGAATCGGATTTTCATCTTTCGCAGAATCCTTCAAACCGACCTGAGATGAACTGCGATCCGTTATCCATGACGATCACATAGGGATACCATGCCTGCAGATAATACACTTCCAGATGAAGTGTTCTACCTGAGCGTCCTTGATGCTGGCGTAGGACTCGGCCTCCACCCATTTTGAAAAGTAATCAATGAGGACGAGGAGAAGTTTCTTGGTCTTGGAATTAGGCATGGGACCGACGATATCCATGGACCACCTCATGAAAGGGTAAGGGGATGATACCAAAGATAGCAGTTCGGCGGGCTGGTGTATCATCGGAGCATGGCCCTGACAGCGCTCGAACTTAGCCGCATATTGTTCGTAGTCGTGGACCATTGTCGGCCAGAAGAAACCATGGGTCTTGATTCTAATGGCGAGACCTCAACCGCCCAAATGGTTTCCACAAGATCCGTCGTGGACTTCTTGCATGACGCGCCGGGCTGCATCACCTTGGACGCAGCGAAGAAGGGGTCATGAGGCTGACTAATTGTAAAGTCATCCTTCGGCGACGGAGTACCATGCCGCCTGAGCTTTGAGTTTTCGTGCGGCCCATTTTTTTTATGGGATTGTGCCCTGGGTGATGAAGTTTTGTAATCTGAAAATCCAGGGTCGATCACACCCATATGTAGGGGAATTCTCTGTGTGACCAATTTCTACAGGCGCATGGTTGATTTCCTCTAGGGAGGAATCGACCAACGTGACCTGGTGAGTTGCTTGAATGCTCGGATGTCCAGTAGCTCCACTAGGATAACTCGGCGAAAATCAGACACCGAAGCCGAGCCGAGGGCAGCCAGTGCGTCGGCCGGTGAGTTCTCGGATCGTGGGATCCGAGTCAGAGTAAAGTAGTCAAAACCCGAGGCAAGATCTCGGACAATACTTAGATAAGCTTACATCCGTTTGTGGTGAGCTGAGTAATCGCCATGAAACTGGTTTACGACAAGCTGAGAATCACAAAAAGCGTGTAGTCGGTGGATGGCTTCGTATTCTACTCGTTATTGGAAGCTTCGAAGTTGAGCCGGAAGGATTGCTCGATTACTTCTCCGTTTGGAGCGGTTAGATATATCCCAACTCCAGAGCTGAATTTGGAGGATGATCCGTCAGAGTGAAGGGTCCAGAACGGGAGCGCGACCCTATCGGCTTCCATGTAGGCAACGGTGACTGGATCTGGAGATGTTGAGGTTAGCAGATTCGGTTCGGATGTGCCCTTGGCCTCAGGTAGGAGTATCGTGCCTTCGTCGATTTCTTCCGTGAAGTCGGCCAAGACGAAGTCATCGAGAACTTGCGCCTTTGCTGCCTGCGCGGCCTATATTCGATGTCGTACTCGCTGAGCTCAATTGCCCATTTAGCAAGACGACCGGATTGACTAGGACCGTGTACAATGGCATACAGAGGGTATGATGTGAGTACGATGATTGCGTAGGAGTGAAAGTAAGGACGTAGCTTCCGAGCCGAGACGACGACGGCGAGCGCAAGTTTTTCCATTAGCGGGTAGCGTGTTTGAGCGTCGCAGAAAACTACTCAATGTTTATTTCCCTCTTCTCTTATCAAGGTGTTGCTTACTGCCGATGATGACACATCAATGTATAGTAAAAGAGGTTCTCCATCCACGGTGATCACATAGACTCGATGGCTTTGATCTGCTTGGGACTCGCTTCAATACCGCTCTTGGTGACCAGGTAGCCTAGGAACTCTTCTGATTCCACTCCGAATCGGCACTTGGTCGGATTGAGCTTCATGTTGTACGAGTTGAGCTTCTGAAAATATTCGTCCATGTGGCGCACATGGTCAGAAGCTAATAGTTACTTGACTAACATGTCATCGATGTAGACCTCCATGGTTTTGCCCAGTTGTTCGGCGAAAATTTTGTTGACCAGACGCTGGTAGGTAGCTCCAGCGTTCTTCAGTCCAAAGGACATCACCTTATAACAGTAGGTTCCCCGGTCCGTGATGAATGTTGTCTTTTCACGATCTTCAGGATGCATGAAGATCTGGTTATAGCCCGAGAATGCGTCTATGAAGCTTAGTAGTTCGTTCCCAGCAGTGGCCTAGACGAGCCGATCGATATGTGGGAGTGGAAAGCTGTCCTTTGGGCATGTTTTGTTCAAGTCTATCAAGTCCACACATACTCGCCACGTTCCATTCTTCCTTTTTAACGACCACATGATTTGTGATCCAGTCTAGGTATTTCGATTCCATTATGGATCCAACTTTTAGCAGGCAATCGATTTTAGTGTTGACTGCCGCAGCCCGTTCTTCGCCTAGCTTGCGCCGTTTTTGCTTGACTGGTTTGAAAGATGGGTCAACGTTCAGTTCGTGACATGTTATATGTGTGCTTATGTCGGGCATATCCTCAGACGTCCATGCGAACGTGTTCGCATTGCGCCTTAGCAATTTGATGATCTCCGCGCGTAGGGGATCCCGAAGCTGACTGCCAATCTCCACACATCGTTCGGGGTGCCCATCATCAATGGGCACCTGTATTACGAAGTCTTCGTTTGTTAGTCTTGTGGGGGACTCCACAAGCTGTAATTGCTATAAGGCAACTGACAGTTGTTTGTCATCGTCGTGGTCTGCATGACTTTTCTTTACCACTATAGCCGGTCTTAGATCAGTCACTGGGGACCTAAGCTTGTGCTCGGCCAAGAGGCAGACCCCGGACTCTCGCTGACTCCCTCGAATCGTCCCAACCCCCATAGGCATTGGAAACTTTACGCACAAGTGGTAGGGAGAGGGTACAACTCTCATCGCGTTTAGCCACGGGGTGTCGAGGACGATGTTGTAGATTGTCGGATGATCTGCAACTGCGAAATCCACAATCTTAATCACGCCAAGGGCTTGAACTGGGAGTTTGATTGTTCCCAATGTCATCGTCGTTTCGCCAGAGAATCCTGTTAATGGCTTGGGACTGGAGAGTACTTCGGTGAGAGGGATGTTCATCCTACGAAGGGTTTCTCGGAAGATTACATTCAACGTGCTTCCGGTGTCGATGAGGACTCTTACAACTTCGAAGTCATTGACGAGGAGTTCGATCACCAGAGGGTCGTTATGGGGATGGACGATTCCCTTAGCGTCCCCGGTTTCGAAGGACAAACTATGGAAAGGGATATCGCAATCGGGTGTCACTCTAGAGACTGAGTCGGCTTGCCGTTGGAAGGCTTTGATGGAGGACACGGTATCGAAGCAGTACTAGGATCCTCCCATTATCATATTAATCCGAGGTCGAGGACCTCACTGCTGGTCTCCTTCCTCTCCTTTGTCGCGTTTGGCCGTGTCGTTTTGCTGTGGGGCTGGTCGGGTGTCGTCTTTTTTTTGTCCGGGAAAATCTTTGACGCTAAAGCCTCCCAATTTTCCCTCGGCCAGACATTTTGCCTAAAGGGCCCCAAGGACTTTACAGTTGGCTGTGCTATGTCCTTTGTTTTGATGGTGGTCGTCGTAGGCATTCTGGAGGAGCCACTGATTGGAACGTCCTCTTCCTCGACCTCCTTTTCGACCCTCACCTCGGCCTCTGCCTCGTCCTTGGTTTCTCTCTGGCGTTTCTTCGGTATAATAGCATTCCTCGTTTTCAGGATGGTCCACGAGGTAGTTGAGGGAACCACCCTGAGTTGCTCCTTCGTGGTCGACGTTGCGGCCGGTGGCTGTCTTTGTACATGTGGTCTGCTACGGAATGGAAGGAGCTGGTCAGCTTGTGGACCTCCCTTGTTTGACCTGAAGGGTTAGCATTTCCTCCTCGTCGGCTATATATCCGACGGCCCATTGAAGGGCTTCTTGGATGGTGTTGACTGGTCGTTTTGCCAGTGATCGACGAAGCTTGCCAGTGAAGAGAAGTGCCTGCTTCAGAGCCTCGAAAGTAGCTTCGTCCCCCATACCATCAATTTGCGTTAGGGTTAACTTGAATCTGACGATGAAATCACGAAAATATTCGTTCTGCCTCTGTCGGATATTCCATAGATCTTTCCCAGTCGGTTCGGTTCTAGCCAGGATTACGTATTGCGCTAGGAACTTGCTCTGGAGAGTGTTGAAGTTATCTACCGTGTATGGCTTCAACTTTATGAACCAGTGGAGCGCTGCCCCATCCAAGTGCTCGGCGAAAAGGAGGCAAAGACCGGCGTCCCTTTGTCCTAGCGGGAATTTCGCTCAGTTCATGGCAACATGGAATGCATCAAGGTGTGCCTTAGGATCGGTAAGCCCTTTGAATATCGGAATCTTCATTTTTCCGGGATCCGGGATGTTTACGGCCGTGATGGCCGGAACGAAAGGAGTTTTTCCCGCCTCTTCAAGCATCCGGTCGATCGCAGGGGCCGACGAGGTTGCTCGATGAACCTGGTTTTGAACCGCTTTAAATCCATTGTTGGTCCTCGCGATCATGGCTTTCATCTTATCTAGTTCGGCGCGAAGATCTCTGTGTCCGGATTCCTCGTCAAGACCATGTTCGTCGTCCGAAACCTCTATTTTGTTGGCAGCGGCTTCGAAATCATTGATTTTTTCGCCGTTCGTTCCTGCGATCTCGTGACCTTCTGACTCTCCCCTATTTTGGTCATTCATGTTTCGAGACGGCTCGCGGTTGATGATTGGTCCGCTAAGCGTCGAGGCTCCTCGTCTCGGAGGAGGAGGAGGAAGGCGAGTGGGATCTGTGATCATGAAGGTGTTGGTAGGCGTCTGGAAGCCATTGTTGAAGTTGAGGGAGCTCCGAACATTAGTTGGGACTTTTCTCAGAGGTTTGCGCGTTGCGGCTAGCTGGGTAGAATTTGAGTTTAGCTGGTTGAGGATGCTGAGGTTAGTCGTCTCTTGTTGCGAGGCCCGGTGGGCGAGATCGGCCAGCGTAGCCGTGACGGCTTCTGGGTTGACCTCGACACGCGCGACTCCCTGGTTGTCGGTCACAGTTCGTGTGATAGTAAATGGCGTGGCCGTTCCTGGCTGCTGTCCTTCGGTAGGGTTTTAGTGCTCGTTGGTCATTATTCTTTGCTAGGGTTTCAATTTGTGAGAAAATTTGTCGATGTCCCCACAGTCGGCGCCAAATTGTGCGGGTAAAATCACACAATCTCTATTTGTTCGAGGTTCTGGATGAGGAACTCGATACAAAGAGTCAGACACAAACGCAAAAAGAACTAGCAAAAGATTGCTTTGTATTGATTATGAATAAGAGTCTTTTGTAGCGTGAGCTTTTCTTAGGATGCTTAGTCTAGAAAGAGATGATCTAATAAGTTTAACCTAACGAAGTATTTATACAAGATTATGCCGACTCCAGAGATAAGTTAAACTTCCTAGATCTTCTCGTATATTCCTTTCTCCTCGCCCTGTCTCCTCGCCCTTTCTTTGGGCCTCATGCATGCGCCATCTTATGGGCTTGGATCGACCTCGCGTTCAGGCCCAAGTAATGATCGGATGATGACTTCGCCGTTTGATATCCGTGATGTCCTCACACTTGCAGCCAATCATGTGACTTCGCGATTACGAGCCAGGTGAGGGCGAGGCCATGCACAGTTTCAACCTCGCACTCAAATACCATAGGTCGCCATCTTTGACTTGAGCAACCAGAATGATGGCGAAGTCATGCATTTCCATGTTGTTTGCCTCGCACTTATAATGTCACGTGGTACCCAGACCGTGACCTCGCGTATATGACCATCCATGATGGCGAGGTCACGGTTATTCGCTCTTATGGCCTCGCGTATTCATGGTTCGGTTCTTGTGAGTCGAGCGTTTACTTGTCAGTTTGACCTGTGGGGATATTTGACCCCCACACCTAAGGGATCCTCAAACTTCATTGAGCTCTCGTTCGATGAAGATAAAGAACCGGTGAATGAACCTTTGATAATAATTGATAAGGCGGTTAAGGATGATAAGATGATTCTCAAGACCATGGTCAAGCCGGTTGTACATGCTACAAGAGCCAAGAAAGTGAAGCCTAAGAAGGCAAAGTGTGATCATCATAAGTCAAACCCACCCTCCCTCACCTTTCAACCATTGATGCTTAATCATGGGAAGCTTGAACGCAAGGTGAGTTGCAAGGGTGCTCGTAAACCATTTGATAAGGCTCGGATCATTTTTCCCCCAGATCTCGAGTCCAATGAAGTTGGTATGGTCACGAACACAATAGCTCAAGATTTTAGGATCAAGCTCGGTTATAGAGAAACTTCCACGTGGTTCCTCTTCTCTTTTCATCCACTTAAGTATCCTTTTTAAGCCATCAAGCTAGTGACGTTAAACAAGCACACTGGGAGATATTCCCATGAATGTCCATGTATATATTTTTCACTTTATATTGCATGTTTTTTGTGTTCTTTTCAGGTCTTACAATGAATTAGGTGAAGGGAACATTTGGTAGACCAAGAATGGAAAGTCAAGAAGAAATTGAAGGACAAAGTCCCAGTGTCATGAGATCGGACGAGACCTGATCTGATGGGTCTGATCTCGCAGCACATTTTTGCCTTTCCATTTTAGTTTGAATTTATCTTAATTTCTTTTGACCCTCTATATCTTATCTTTAAATATTTTTTGCTTTCACTTTTTAAGAAGATGAGCATTATCTCTTAAGAGAAAACACAAGAGAACTCTCTCTTTGTAATCCATTTTGGATATTGATGTTAATACTGAAAGATTAGATTATTTGTTTCAGAAAACTTTTAATCTCTTCATTTAATCATGTTTATGATTACTATTATACTAATATATTTTTATCTTATGGTCATGAGTGAGTAGTCTCCTCTATTGATCTTTAGGTTTTGGTAGATTAATGGGTGATTAATGTTGATCTTGTGGATTAGGGTTAGTTTTTATTGTTTACTCAAACATCTTGTGTTGTTAATGCTACTTTATTCTCTAATCCATTAGAAAGTAGATCTTAGGCTTCATCACACCTACCAAGTGTTTGATGAAATGCTTGAATGAACAAGATGCTTTGCTTTCTTTTGTTTCCTTAAACATAATGTGTTAATAATATTATTTTCTATTCTAACCCATTAAGATCATAGGCTTTCTCACACCTAACAAGTGATTGAGAAATGCTTGAATGAATTTATATCTTGCTTTGTCACCTTAGCCTTTGAGAAGTGAGTTAAGGTATTTAGTCGTTGATTGGGCTTAAGTTTGCTTGCTTGGATTTCATTAAATTTGTCATTTGAGAAAATAGTCAATTTGATGGACTCCAAAGGGATTAACAACAAGAGAATGGGTTAATCTATAGGTTAATGGTCCTTTGCCTAGGATTGTGCCTCATGCTTGTAAACAATTAGCCTCCACAATGTCTATACTAAATACTCATGATCGTTATCGTCATTACCCATTGATCAGTACATATCTCTATTGTTATCCTGCTTCACTTTTACTTGCTTTCATTGTTTTTCTTATGTTATTTTTTTCTTTTTGCTTGTTACTATTTCAAACACCTCTTTATTGCTTTAGCATAATTAGGATTTATTGTGCTCAAAGTGTTAGTCACTCCCCTTAGTGGAAATCGATCATATACAATACTACAATCACAATTGTGACTTGTGGCTTAGCTATCGTTCTTTGATTGAAGAACTAGAAAACTTCTCTTCACAGCTCCGTCCACTCATCCACGCAGTTTTTAGACATTTCATATCCCGCCTTTATGTTCATCGTCCGAGAAGCTACAGATAACTTAGAGTGACATTCACGACAACCATCATATAAAGGATTTTGTGCAGCTTCTAACATATCATAAAACTTTTTTGCCTCTTGTGTACTGAAGCGTTTTGAGGACCTAGTTCGTCATGGTATATATTATCAAGATTCATAGTTTCACAAAACGCATCGTTCACCATGTCTACATATATGTGTCCTTCTCTATACACTTCTTCTCTTCCACTACGCTGGTATATATTACTACCACTTGCTCCTAAACCAATATCAAATTCTTCTCCATGCTTAAACCAAACATAATAACCCAACATAAATCCTTTAGTAAACAGGTGGTTAGAGATATTACGCCCCGGCCAAACTCTTTCGTTATTACAACTAACACAAGGAAAAAAACTTACCCCTATTTTCCAATGTGAATGACTGGTTACCAGCAAACTCCAAGAACCCTTCAACCCCGACTCTATAATCTTCCGAGATATTGTTTGTATCGGATCAATCATGTTTTACATACATTCATGCTCTAGATGTATACAAGTAATTTTAATTATCCACCATTTCTCTTTAAGTAAAACCAAAAAGATTTCCCCTCTCCAACTCAAAAAACGGATTCCATATACTGAAAATTATGTTCTCTTTAGTGGAACTTCGTTTTTCTATATATAGACAAATTTTGCAACTGCTTTCCCACTAATTTACGACCACAAAGCAGTGGCAAGAAGTTTGGTACACCTACTCCCCCGCAACGAAAATGTGTGTTTATCCTCCACCAACCCTAAAATGTAACTATTTTCCCACTAATATATGACCATAGTCTAAGTATTAAAGTGGTTGCAAATTTTGCGACTGCATTTTTGCGACAACATAGATAGTCACAAAATTGTCGTCAATTCGCGACGCTTTTGCGCCTGCAATTATGTGCTCAAAATTAGTCATTTCACGGTTGCTCGCTTCACGGTTGCACATTTGCAACCACTTTACACTTTTCAAAAATAGTCGCAAAATACCAACAAAAATGCGACTGGATTTCATTGGTCGCAAAACAGTCCATGTTTAGTCAAACTTTTGCGACCACAACTCTAGTTGCTTTTTGCAGTGGCAATTAGCATGTTCTTTTGTAGTGAATCTACACCAGCTAAGCCTAACAAAGGATAGTAAAAAAACAATGATTTCAAGCTATATAGCCTTTTTAGAATATTTGCATAAACTACTACCATGAATAGTTCAAATTGTGATCCCTACAATTCATAACGTTTTTATTTATTAATTTTACTTACGTTTTTTTGTCTTTCTCAAATTTCAGACGAATACGATCAATCAATTACTACTGTGTTCGAAAACATCTCTCTATTTGATCGATTACTTATGCATTCGATCGAAGATGTGACTCTCAGAACTCTTATTTGCTGCTAGCTTGAGTGAATTCTAATTTGTTACTACGTGCACTTTTCTCTATGTGGATTGGACCCCTAAATACTATTGTGAACGCATGTGCGCCTGAGGGATTATTTTGGATGAAAACTATTTCTCCATCACCACCAAACAAACCCTTTTAGTTCTTGTTACTTTAATTGTCAGCTTGTATAGATTTCTATTTTTGTAGTCATCTTTGATCCATGAGTTCCACCTTATACTACAACAACTAGTGTGTTGTCAGTTGGTAGAAAGTAATTAATTGGTTTTGTACCTACCGTTGACACCATCGTAAACAACCTCGATATCACGAGAGACTCATCAGGAAGAAAGCAACGGCGATTACACGATAGACAAGACGATTTTTGATTGCCCGGTTCACCACAAGAGAAACATCGGAAAGTCCTTTGACGTGTCAGATGAAGATTATCCACAAGCACCAATTTATTTTTTCACTATCTTAGGTTCGGTTATCACGTTATACGTTGTCGCAATCCACCGATGACTCGAGCAACAAAATGAAACTATGAATGTTGGAGATCAGTGTGATTGATCAAGAGAAAAATACGGTTGCATGCTCTTCAATAGATCAACTTCCTCAACGAAGATTCTAAAATCTTTTAAACAACAATTAATTGTAATATTCCTTCATCTTCTTCGAGAGTGTGGTCCACGACGTAATTTTTTTTTCCTAAACGAGCACGCATCGTCTTTAGATGCACTCACCATACGATACCTCGAGTACGGAACCAATTCGCTATAATGGTCCAAGAGAACTCACTTGAATTCAAGTTTTTTTTTTCATTGTTACGATCCAGCCGAGTGGCTCCTCTACAATTGAAGTTCCATGAAATTTTGGGATTTCCAATTTGTAGCATGTTCTTCATCAGATTTGTTGCGAACACGTCGATTATTCCTAGTGGCGAGATCATTAGCAAATGGGTTGAGGTAACATCAGAATCATTGAAGTTGTTGGTGTCCACTTCTCGAACTTGATGGTTTCGCAGACGAGTTGGTTGATGGTTCATGGCTTGAATGGAGGTTACAAAGGTATATATCTGAGCATTTAGATCAGTTATAAATTGTAGCATGGTTGCAAAATCTTTTTCAGTCTGATGTTGGACAAGGCGAATGCTTCCAACTGAACGGACCATATTTAGTAAAGCTACCAACCTGGAGCAACGGATAAGATATATTCATAGCCTGATCAAGAGGTTTCAATCTCTTGAGACCTACTTGGATCAATCAAAGAATTTTACGAACTCTTTAAGACCAACTTCTCATAGGATGAATTTTCTCCAATCGACCAAGGAATAGAAGAGAAACTCCTTTTTTGTTAAACTCTCAAAACTGAATGATAAATTGTGAGGACAAAGTTTCTTATATAGCCAAGAGGATGTCAATATTCTAACAAGGAAAAGTAAAGCACATGATAGACTAAGTCGGCCGCCTAGCCGAGTAATCGGCCGCCTAGTCGCGAGGCGAAACCGAACTGATGCGATTATGCTATAGTCGCTCATATTAATCGGTCAACGAGAAATAGACTAAGTCAACGATTTATAACCGCGTAACTCCGATAAATAAGAATATTTTTTTTAAGCTAATATCTTTTATCCATTAAATTGTTATTTTCGTTAAAGTAAACTGTAAAAGATGATATATCTCTGATGCTAAAGTAAAAGTTTAAAACCCTAAGCGACTAAGCGGCCGATCTCACAGTCCAACAATCTCAAAATATCACAGTTAAGAAATCAACATGTAAGAAATCGATAACTTTTGGGAATTATCCTCTGTTTATCCTTTTGTGCAACATGCCTTAGGTCTTTCTTTATAGGTTTTTAATATTGATTCGAGTGATATCTCTGCAATTAGATTGTATAACTTTTTTATTTAGAATAGTCTTTCATTGCTTTCTTCTTCTTCTTTCTTTATATGGGTATTGATTCAGGTTTTGTTGGTCATTTGAAAAGAAATATAAGAAGCCAAAAAGCTAAGGCAAGAGTCTCTTAGGCTCGTGTCATTTTTGTTTAGAGATGTCAAGAACATAACACAACAAGTGGCATTCTCATCCTCTTTTCAATTATTTTCATTTCAAATGATGTTGTTTTTCTCTTTTTCCTTCCACACCGAACGACCATGACTCCTTTTAAAAGCTCTCCAAATTGTGTTGTTATCGTTGGGATGTTTAGGTTTCATTTAAATTCAAGTAAGCTATAAAAGGGTCTATTTCAGTTGTTGTTTTTTTTTGCATTTGGGGATCATTTACTATAACCCTTTGATTTTAATGGTTTTTGTTATATTTCAGGTCAGAATGAATGCATTACAACTGAAACGGAACTCACAGGATGTTGGATGGAAATATGGAGTGTTGTATGATCCAAAAAGACCAGATAAGGTGAAATGAGATAAGGTGAAATGCAAGTTATGCGGAAAAGAAAAATGTCTGGTAGGGTATATAGGATCAAAGAACATATTGCTCGCAAAAAGGGTAATGTTTATGAATGTCTATTGTCATTTTCAACCAAAGATGATCCAGATAAGTGTAATAATGCACTTATTGAATTGAACCACAATAAAGTTTTAAAGAGAGAGCGTGAGGAATCTCTTAGGTCAGAGGTTAATATAAATAGGTAGCTTGTAGATGATGAAGTACAAGATCTTGGAAATCTTAGGAGTCCTCACCTACAAGGTCCTATAGATAAGTTTGCAACTTGCATTAACCCTGAAGCTTCTTCGGCCGCACTAAAACGACAACAAAATATACATGATGCAAGTTCTAAAAAGAAGACCCATTATATTCGTCAATATTGTGCTAGGTGGATGTATTAGTCAAACATTCCCTTCAATGCGATCGATCACAAACCTTTTAGGTTATTCTGTAAAGCGTTGGGACAGTTTAAACCTGGTTGGGTTCCTCCGAGTCAAGATCAGTTGAGGGGACCATTGTTGAATGAAGAACAAGAAAAAACAAAAGAAAAGTTAAAGAGTCTATAAATGGAGTGGGAACAACAAGGTTGCTCAGTAATGACAAATGCATTGACTGGTATGAAAAAGAGAAGCATAATGAATCTGTGTGTTAACTCTAGAGGAGGTACATGTTTTCTTTATTCTAAGGATACTTCTAAAGATGGTCATACCGGCGAATGTATTTTCAAGTACATAGACCAATGCATTGAAGATATTGGGGCTGGAAAGGTTGTTCAAGTGGTGACTGACAATGCTACAAACAATGTAGCTGCTGCAAGGATGCTTAAAGAAAAGAGACCAAACATATTCTGGACATGTTGTGTTGCTCACATTATGGACGTAATGCTTGAGGGAATTTTGAAGTTGCCTTGGTTTTCTAAAGTGATTAACAAAGCTAAGGCTCTTACCATCTTTATATATGGTCAAAAAAAAACTTTGTCCATGATGAGAACTTATACCCAAGGTAAGGATATTGTGAGACCGGGAGCCACTCGTTTTGCAACATGTTTCTTGACGTTACAGAGTTTATATGAGAAGAAAGCACAAGTACTATCCATGTTCGGCAGTGATGACTGGCATGAATGCAAGCATTCTAAATCTTTAAAAGGAAAATCAGCTTGTGATACTGTTATGAGCCATGCTTTTTGGAGTAGTGTTGTGATTGTTCTGAAAGTGTTTACTACTTTAGTAAAGGTTCGGAGGTTGGCAGATGGAAAAAAAAAACCTTCTCCTGGTTTCATTTACAGAAATATTTTAGAAGCTAAAAAATACGTCAAAGAGACTACTATAAGGATTATTGATGAGAAAATAAAAAACAGGTTGGATTCTCTCCTTTACATCTTGCTGCATATTTTTTTAATCCATATTACTTCTATAAGGATCCAAATATTCAGTATGACTTGGAGATTTCAGAAGGTTTTATCATTTGTGTTGAAACTTTCTATTATGGTGACTTTGATAAGCATGATAAAGTTGCTAATGATGAGATTAATCTGTATAAGAGAAAGAGCGGCCCTTTTGGTAGAAGCTTGGCATTGAAAGGCTGTGAGCACAAAGATGACAAGTTTGATCCAGGTTTGTCTTCTTACTTGAGTATAAGTGTTTTTATTTAATCATTGAACTAAAGATTATGATACATATGACTTGATATTATTCTAGGGAACTGGTGGGCAACATATGGATGTGAAGCACCTACTTTACAAATGCTTGCAACAAGAATTTTTTCTTTAACCTCGAGTTCTTCTGGTTGTGAAAGAAATTGGAGTAGTTTTAAAGGGGGTTAGCTTAATTCTTTTGCTTATCATTCTATTTTTGGACAACTTTTTAACATTCAGAAAATGACTATCACTTCTTTTGAAGTTTCTGTTTTTGGACAGCTTTTAAATTTTAGAAATTGACTATCATTTTTGGGGTGAAATTGTCGATCTACACAAAGAAAAGGAATAGATTAGATGTCAATCGTTTGAACAGTCTAGTCCATGTCCAGTTTGATGCAAGACTATTCAACAAGCACAAAAATATCAAAGAAAAATGAATAGATATGATACTAGATGATGGTAATGAAGATACCGTGGAAGATTGGATTGTGGAGCAACAACATCAAGAGGATGTATCAAGTGGTGTCAATTTTATTCTTTCTACTCAAGCTCCAATGGTAAGAGAGCTTTATGATGATGACTTTGAATATGAAGAAGAAGATGAAATTATGGTTGATATGGAATTCAAACCTGACTTGTATCATGAAATACCTGTGTTTCGTGACACCCCACTAATTTAGTAAGGTATATCTTCTAAAATTTAATTTATATGCTTTCAGTTTGTGTACTCACTATTTTACTTGATAAAATTTCATTATTAATGCGGATAACCATGTAATAAGGAAGCAAGTCCAACACAAAGGGAGTACTTGATCATTAAAGGAAACCGAAGAGGATGAAGAAGTATAGTCTTCACTCTATATGACCACTACTTTTTGTGTTTCAAGATCAAGATATGATTTTTTGTGTATCATGTGATTGGAACTTTATTCTGTATTTTGAAAATACATTTAGGATGAATGTCATCTTGCAGGAAGTGAAAATATCTTCTTTGCATTTGTTCAGTTTTTCTTTGATGGTAAGGAAGAACAAAAAAGGGTCTCTTTAAGATGATTAAAGGTATGTGTTTTTTCAGTTTTTGTACACAAGAGTCTAAGAACTCACCTTGTTTATTCGTTAGTTGGCCTTGTGTGAAGCATTAGTAACCTAGTATGTTCTTTAATTGTCTTATGAATGTAGAAATGTAACTTGAATTTGATAAAGATTATAAAATTATAATGAACATAAAATTAAAAGTAGTTTGAAACATAAAAATAGTCGAAAAAACTAATCCCCTGCTAATCTCTATTTAATATCTGTTTTTTTTTTCATCAGATGCTAGGACCACTCCAACCGGCCGGCTAGCGCCTAACGAAATTTTGACTACATGTCTTATCTAAAACAAATGAGAAACACATAAAAAAGAGTATAGAAAATTCAAAACCAAAATCAAAACGGAAATATAATAGTGTCATGCTAAAAAATATTAAGATGATGTTGCATCAATTATCCTTAACCCACAATTTTTAATTACTCATTGGCTCTGATTGGTATTTGGATTGTAGGGGTTGTAGGCTGTAAAATAATTTTAACAATTAAAGTTTTTTCACCAATCTTACTTTAGTTACTTCTTGTTAAACCCCTTCTTTTTTTTTCAAAGCCAAGTTCTTTGTCCTTTTATTTATTTTTAAACCCGTTTTCATCAATTTAAAACTCAAAATTTTAACAGTAAAAGTTTAAAAACTCACAACTAATAAATTGTCATTAAGAATCGACTCCATTGTCGTTTAATTAATAAATTATAAAATATAAATATATTTATAAAATTGTAATTCTTTTTAATTTGTGTAAACATGACATCTTTGTGGAATACATAGAGTAGTTATTTGATTATTATTTTAAAATTTTCATTCCAGAGAGATATTCCGATTTTAATTTCTCGAGTATATAAATTATGAACCATAATCAAATCATTTTAAAAGTGTTTTAGTATTTATTGATATATTTATTTTTGGGTATGGAATGGTTTGGTGAACCTGTACAATGACCTCCATGTGCGTTCCATTTCCAAATTTTCGATTTGTGTAGGGTTTTTTAGGAAATTAAAATATCTCTGGTCCTATCTATCGACCATCAATTATGACCACTTGTCCGAAGTGGCGAAGTGTATACAAAAATAAGAGAGAAATTGACAACCATATATGGAGACAACAAAATTTCTTAAAACCGGCAACGTATCAGAACTCACGAACCCGAAGTCATGAATCATGATGACGACGACTCACTTTAGTGTCAGTCACTTTCTGAAGTTTCTTTCTTTCTTGTTATAAAAAGCAAATTGTTCGGTTGCAAAAGAAAAGAAGAAAAAGAAAAAAACAATGGCTCAAATTGTTGCCTCCTCTTGTCACGACAATCCTCTTATCTTACGACACCAACTCATTCACCTCTCCAACTGTCAATACCGATTAACCCAACCCATTTAATTTGTCTTATCATAGACTTTCTTTTCTTTTTGTTCATGATAGATTGGCCCATCAAATCCGCGGTTCAGTTTTGTTAGTCTCAATCCACCCTATTATATTTAGTAGATTTTACGGGTAAATCACAGATTTTAATTTTCTTAAGAAATAAAAAAAAGTTTAGCACGAATAACTTATTCAAAAAAAAAAACACGACTTAAAATTCAAATATATAAATAAAATCATAGCCATAATAAGTTCGATATCGTAATTTTAAATTAAAAACAAAATCTAAAACCAAATGCATGTGAACAACTAAAATATGACATTTAAAATAAATATTGGAGTTCATAAATTTGAAAAACTATCTTCTTCTGTTCTTTACACCATAGCTATTTTTGTTCACGAATTTTTAGTTGGTTGAAAAAAAGAATGTGTAATCGTTTTTTCTAAATTCAACCATCCCCTTTATATATATCAGCATAAGAAATTTTATACTTATTATCTTAATTTTGAAAATATGATGAAAAATATATATACATACCATTTTCATAGGATTCAAATCCTCGCAACCAGTTTACAACTACATATTAATGGGTGAAGAAGACAACTTCCATATTTATTCAAAACTCGAGATATTAAGATAGGTATTTTATATTTTAAATAATTCTTAAGAGCTAGGGTCACCCTAATCCTAAAATTGTTCTAGCTTTTTATTATTTGTATATGTAAATATGTTGTGTTAAAATGTAAATATGTTATAATATTAATATAATATAATGTTAATAAAAATGGATAATCTACTGTTTATTCTGGACTTTATCCGCTAAACCCGCAGTTCGTAATGGGCCAACCTTTAAAACCCGCATTTTTTTGGATTTAGATTTTTGAACCCAAACCCATTTCACGGTGGGATGAGTTGGGTTCAATCCGTATATTTTAACCCATATTAAGAAGAACTGTTATTATATCCACAAGTTCCTAAAAGTCTGTAAGCAATTCTTACTAATGCACATTTAAAAGCGATACCGCCAGTAATACTGCTAAAGCAGTAATTATATAAGATATACCTATACTTAATTATTATTTTTAAGAAATAATTAATATAAATTAACAAAATTGAAATATACAAATCAATCTATTTTTTTTTTCTTCAAAAATATTTATTTGCTACGTTTGTTGTTTTATTTGTTATGTCTGATATAAATGCTATTGTAGTATTTAAGTTTTGTTTCATTACTAATGTTATATTTCTAATTGCATGGTCTGCAAGTTTTAAAATCGGATCAGATCATGAACCGGAAAGATGTCTGGGTTATAGGTCAAATTAGTCCAAATTATTCAACCAAAATTACAATGATTATTTTATTATTATTTATATAATTTAATCGTTTATGTATAATTATCAACATAGTTACTCGGAGAATTGTACAGGGATGTCAAATGGGTAATCCAACTCAACCCAATCCAAATCTGTTTGGATCTGAAGTTTTAATGGATAGGTAAAATCTATCTATTTATTTTATGGGTTAAATTTTACGTACACTTATCCATATATGTTATATCCATTGATCAAATGAGTAAGTCGTATTATTTATATAAATTTAATATATTAAATAATAAAATAATATATAAGTAAAAATTAATAAAAACAATAGAAATCAAATTCAAATAATAATTAAATAAAAATGTTTAAATTCTTAAAAATAAAATCATCACAAAACCAAAAAATCATAAAAACACCAATAAAACTAAAACCATAAAATCATAAAAACACCAAATACTAAAACCATACAACCATTTTTCATTTAGAATTAGGGTTATGAATACGGCTTTTTTTTAAGTAGAATTAGGGTTAAAATTTTTAAAACAATCTCTGTTTATATAAGGTACCAAAAATCCTAAACCCTCTAAAATTATCATTTTACATATATATATATATATGATATTTTTGGAAAACCCATGGCTAACCCGATATCCTAATGGGTTTATCCACGAAAACCCACTAACCATTAGGGTAATCCACCAAAACCCATTTAATTATATGGGTAAAAAATAGAACCCTAACCCACTAAAAATCCGGGCGGGTTCGGATTACCCATGGGTAATTACCCATTTTGACACCCCTAATCATACATATACCCACTTTTTCATTTCTATTAATCACATATACCTACCTCTTTTATTTTAATACCATTAACCTTTGATTTACTAAAACTATTTTTTATTACAAATGATAAATTTGTTAGGGCTTACGATTTTTAGATTTTAGGGTTTAGTAAAATTATAGAGTTTATGATTTACTTAGAGTTTAAGATTTAGGGTTAAACCCTTATAAAATTAGGATTAAATTTTTAATAACTATTTTAATTGTTAGGATTTGGAGTTTAAATTCTAGGGGTTAGGGTTTATGAGAGGTGAAAAATACTTTATGGGGTTTAAGATTTTAGGATTTAGGGTTTTTAAACACTAAACACTAGAATCTAAACCCTAAAACCCTATAAATAAATAGTCTATATTTAACTAGTGGTATTTTAGACTTTTTATAAGGAAAGGTTATTAAAAAGAAGGAATGTAAGTATATGTAATTAAGGCTATATAAATGGGTACATATGATTAAATCTCTAATTTATAACCCTTTTTATGGTATATTTTGCCAGAATAAATATTTAAAATTGACAATTATAATCAAAACCTTATAAGAAAATATTTAAAGTTTTTGTCAAATTTGAAATTACTTAAATATATTATTCTATCGTTGTTGTTTCTTCCTCTTATATATTTTGTTATTTTTTGAAAGAGAATATTTTTTTATTATTCTAACATCGATATATATCATTGATACATATCGAAAAGAAATTAACACACCAAAAAATGGGAAAAAGCTAGAATTTTTTTTATTTTAATACGTCTGGTATTGTATTGATCAAAAAAGAAAATGATAAAGTAGTACCCCATAGGTGTAAAACAGAGAGGGACAACAAAGAAGATTACTATCTTAACTAAAGATATCTAGATATTTTGTGTTCCCTTGTGTAGTAGGTGCTCGTGAAGCCAAGCCAGTCCACCTATAGAGAGATAGGATTGCAAACGCCCATCTCTCATAACACTACGAGAGAGTTCTTGGACCACAACATTAGAAGTAGGGTGCACCAGTTCGAAGGAGATGTTGTGGAAGTTCGAATAGAGGAGGCTGATATGATGCAGCAAGAATTTGTACTTCGGCCAGGATAGCACTTTTAATCTTCTTACATTGAGCCTGAGCTTAAAGCACGACATAGCATATACCTCCAAAAATCTGAGATAGCACTTTTAATCTTCTTACATTGAGCCTGAGCTTAAAGCACGACATAGCATATACCGGTAATGCTAAAGCAATGGACTTGATGATAATCTCCTTCCCTCTGAGAGATAATGTTTTCATGTACCAGCTAGAAAGACGTTTGTTCAGGCGATCATTGATGAAAGCTAAGAGTTGTTTCTTAGAACCACTAAAGCATTTCGGAAGACCGAGATAAGAACATGACCCTCCTTCTTTCTCGATACCTAGAATATCAGCAATCAAACAACGCATGATGGGATCAATGCCCTTACCAAAAGTGATTGCGGATTTCTGAAAATTGATGATCTGCCCCGAGGCATCGCCAGAAAGACGTAGGCAGCGAAGGAACTCGGAACATTCAGCTAGTGTAGCTCAGCACAAAAACAGACTATCATCAGCAAAGAGGAGATGCTGAATTGATGTACAATGCGCAGCCATCTTCATGCCCGTGAGCCACCCATCTAACTCCGCTTTATTCATAACATGAACGAGAGCTTCGGCGTATAAGATGAAAAGGAAAGGAGAAGCGGATCTCCTTGTCGTAAACCACGCTCAGGCTTGATATGTCCATGAGATTGACCGTTCAGCAACACCGTATATGAAACTGACTGCACACAATACATCACCCAAGTGATCCATTTAGAATGAAAACCCATTTGTTGAAGTAAAGCTTCCAAGAAACCCCATTTAACACGGTCATAAGCCTTCGACAGGTCAGTCTTGATTGCGATAAAATCTTTCTTGCATCGAGGATTCGTTCTCAAACCATGTATCATCTCATGTGCTAGAAGGATGTTATCAGATATTAACCTACCAGCAACAAAAGCACCTTGGGTTTGTGACACTAATTGAGGTAAGAACTTCTTCAAACGCATGCATAATATCGTGGAGACAATCTTGTATGTAACTGAGCAAAGGCTGATTGGTCCTAAGTCTTTCACCTCCATGAGGTTATGAACCTTAGGTAGTAAGCTAATCTGTGTGAAGTTCCAATCTGTCGGGAAAGTACCCGTCTCAAAGAACTTCTGAATTTCCGCAACTACTTGAACCTTGATTATCAACCAATAAGCTTAAAAGAATTTGGCTGTCATACCATCAGCACCAGGAGCACTCTCAGATTTGATGTTCTTGATTGCTTTTTTAATTTCAGATTCTGTTACCGGTCGAGTTAAATCCTGATTCATGCTGGAGTCGACCCTAGGATGCATTCCATCCAACAACTCATTCGTTGCGACAAGAACAGAGGATTTAAACAAATCTCTAAAATACTCCACTGCTATCTCCCCTTTAGGACCTTCAAGATGTTGTTCTTGACCAGAATTATCTTTGAGGACAGAGATGTGTGCGCGGAGCCTTCGACTCTTGACTTTGCCATGAAAGAAAGAGGTGTTTTTCTCACCACCTTGTAATCAATTCTCTTTGCTGTGCAGTCTCCAATATTCTTCCTCGTCCTGTTCAGCCTGTTGTAAAGAGAGTCTGAAACTGTCCATAAGATGAAAGTTGGTCTGCAATTTTATTGATTCCATTTCAAGCTTATGTCTGAGCTCTTGAATGCGAGTAAGCGAGTTGGAGGTCGTGGTTTTCTTCCACTTTGATAATTCTCGTCTAGAGCCTGCAATGCGATCTGAAACAGAACGACATGTAGAGCCATGATTTGCATCCCAGCCCCTTCGAATAATCTGATCAATGCCCTGTTTAGAAGTCCAACGATTGTCAAAACAGAAGCGACCTTGGAAGCTAATATTTTCAGCCACCATTCTTGTCAAAAGAGGTCTGTGGTCGGAGTTCCTACGGTCTAGATATTCTGTAGAAGAACGAGGAAAGACTCGAAACCACTCCGAATTACCAAAGGATCGATCAAGCTGAATTTGAGTCTACACATCATTCCGTTTAGCTGCCCATGAGAATTTATGACCAGTGACCAGTAAATCTTTAATCCGACAGTCCCGTACAAAACCTCTGAAGGGGAAGAAAGTATGCTCATCACGCAATGGACCTCCCAACTTTTCAGAATTATTCAATATCTCATTAAAATCTCCAACTAAAAACCAAGCTGCATCACCAAACAGCGCGATATCATTCCAAACTGATCTACGACGATGATGAATCGGATCGCCATAAACAAAGGTTGTAAAAAACACAAGAGAACCCACCGAAACTTTGACATCAATCCAGTGGGACGAAAAAGAGATGATCTCCACCAAGTGTGAAGATTTCCAAAATAGTGCTAAACCACCACTGAGGCCGATGGGATCCACGATATGAGAATGAGGATAACCCAATGATCTTTGAAGGTTTAACATGTAAGCTCTAGAGTTTTTAGTCTCTAGGAGAAACATAAAGTCCGGGAAATGTTTAACGCACATTTCCCCTAGGCGTCGAACTGTCAAGTTGTTTCCCAATCCCTGACAGTTCCAACTAAGCATCGTCAAGAATGTTGGAATTTAAGAACAAGGTTTTTCTAGTTGATGGCTGTTTTTGAAAGCGAGCTCTGCGTATTTATACAAAACCGATTTTTATGATAAACCAAATATGTTAACCCTCCAGGTCACGATTGAACCGGTTCAACTGGCCCATCCATTTTGGTTTCCAAAACATTGATGCATGCTTTTAATAAAATTATAATTTTATAATTTCATTTCAGAAACCAAAGGTATATATTGCACTCATATAAATTTTAAATAAAAAATTCATTTAAAAGTTAGAAATATTAATTAAAGAAAAATATTCTACAAGGATCTGGTAATTAAAAAAGAAAATTGGTGTGGGACATATTAAACAACATTAGTCTTCAACAATCATAACCATGGTCAATAGTAGATGCTTTTAATGAAATAATTGGAAACCATGAAAAAGTATGACGGAAAATGTGATCCGCACAATCTTTTGTCCCATTCAATAATATGATAAGTCATTGTGGGATTCTGTAATTTTATTGTAAAGGAAATAAATTATCATATCAGGTATGAGGGGTTTTAGGATAAAAAAGATAGTACGATGTCAGTTGGATCGTGCCCTAGGTAACGAAGAGTGGCATCAATTGTTCTCTTTTTTTACTGTACGTACGATACTTAAAGATGATTGACTTGGAACATTGGTCTATTTTAAAGGAGTTTAATTCTTAAATGTTTTCTCAAAAGAAAACATTCAGGTTTGACAAAAGATAGTTAAGTAAAGAGGGTCTATCGGAAGCGGTGATAAATGGTTGGAACAAAACACAAATTTTTAACACAAATTTTTGGAAAATATATAAAATAGTAGGAACTCTATGTCTTGGTGGAGAAAAAATAATGCGCCATCAGACCAGACTATTATATCAATGCTAAAGGACATTTTGAAAGAAACAAAAATGATGATGATGTCTCTCAGAACGCGATTGCAACTATTAAAAGAAAACTTTAAGTAGACTATAAGGACAAAGAATATTTTGCAGACAAAAAATTAAGAACCTCTGACTTGAAAACGGGGACAAGATTATAAAAATTTTCCATGCGGTGACGAAACAAAGGACGCCCAGTAATCAAATTAATGAATTAAAGGACGGTCCACTTTTTCAAAGATTTTGGTCATCGGTTAAACGGGATCTGATTAATCTGATAAAATGTTTTTTCAGAACAAGAACTTTCGAAACGATGTTTAATGCAAGGAATATCTGCCTATTACCAAAAACGGATAGCCCAAAAGGTATCGAGGGATTTAGGACGACCAATCTCTGAATGTGGAGTTATAAAATTATTTTTAGGGTATTGTGTCTTCGGATAAAGGAGATCTTACCAGAGATGATCTTTAAAAGTGCAATCGGCATTTGTATCAAGAAGGCTTATTACAGATAATATCCTAATAGTAACCCATGAGATAATAACCCATGAGATGTTCCATGGTTTAAGTAATAATCATTCTTGTTAGGATAATGTTATTGCGATTACAATTAATATAAGTAAAGCTTAAGACATGAGTGAAAAAAATTAGAAGCAGTGCTTCTCAGATGGGATCTCTCAGATTATGTGGTGTGTAAAATCAGTGATGGTGAACCGAAACAACTAATTTTACCCCTTTTATCTGAGTTCTTGTTCATTTTATGCACATAAGTTGTCACTGCAAACCTTGGAAAAATAGAGCGGGAAAGTTCTTTACTAGTTTCTAAAATAGCTAGAAGTAGCCCAATTATTGCACATCTTCTCATTGCATATGATAGTTTTTTTTATATTAGGAAATCGAAACAGAATATACTTAAATATTAACTCTCCTTGAATAATATGAAACGGTACCGGGACAAGTAATTAATTTTGCTAAATTATGGGTAATGTTTGGTAAAAAGAGTCATGGATAAGATGAAAAGGGATATTAAAAATTTACTAGGTACATATAAGGAAGGCCGGATGAGATATTATATTGGGATTCCCAGAAGCTTTTGATGTTCAAAATATAAAACACATTAATTATGTTAACGAGAAACTCCATAGTAGAGTAAATGGATGGTCATCCCAACTTTTTTTAAAAGGAGGTAAGGAGATTAAGATAAAGTCAGTGGCTTTTGGTTTACCCACTCAACTAATTTCATGCGTTAAATTTTTCCAGTAGTTAACTTTTATGTTAAACAATGCAATTTCAAATTTCAGGTGGAATTAAAATGGAATGACTCGTGTTATTCATTGAAATCCGTAAATAAAATATGCTTATAAAAACGAGGTTGTGCTCAGCTTCCGTTCCTTGGAAATTTCAACACAAACTTATTAACTAAGAAACTATGACGAATACATCAATTCCCAAATCATTGGTGATTAGAGTTCTTAAAGTTAGATATTATCGTAATACCACTCATTTGTAAGTTAAGAAGTCATATTTCCGTTCTTACATATAAAAAATTATTACTCCAAAGAATTTGGATACGTGTGGGAGGGGGGGGATCTATGTTGGTTTGGGAGGACCATGGACCCCTAATGAATTTTCTAGATCCAGCCTGGGGTCTAGGGATTAATTTTTACCCATATATGATGGTCACCAATTGATGGACCAAGACTCGAGGGATGATAATATTCCATTCTTAAATCAGTTGATGGAGCCCAATGTGGACAATTAATACCAGATCTTAAAATGCGATCACACTCCTGGCAGGATATGGTCATTAGGCATTTTCCAAAATCATAAAAACTATTGGATAAAATCAGGATATTGGTTAGCCCCGAATAGAGTGTTAAAAAGAGGATTCTCGATCTATTGGGGGGAACCTAGTACAACGAATTTAAAGGCACATGTGTGGAAACTTCAATGTTCATCAAAGATTAAATACTTTATTTCACGAGTGATAAATGGTTAATTGGCGGTTTTAAATCGTTTACAGGATTGTAAAACAAATATGAATTATTTATGTAAACAATGTGGAGTGGAGGATTGAAGGAGGAACCTATAAATCATGCCTTATTCTAATGTCCATCATCTCTCTAAACCTGAAAATTGGCAAAACAAATTATGGACGATAATACATTTTTGTGTGGATCTGTATATGATAATATTGATTATTTGGTTTTTTTCCATGAGGCATGATTCGGAAGGCGGGATTCACAAAAGGGACGACATTTTCCCATGGACTATACATATAGAAACCAAGGAGCAAGACATTTAACCAAGGGGGTGGGGTTTGACCCAACAGAGATGTTAAAATTGGCAGAATGTGAATATTTGAAAGAAGAAGGCATTTTAAGTACTTGTAATCAAGTTAAGCTTCTAATCCAGAAACCTTAAGTCCCATGAATATATTTGTAAGATCAATGACTCGTGGAAAGACTTCCATTTAAATTTTGGGTTGGGTCTGATTTGTTGCCAAGGATACCGGACTTTCCTTTTAGACGGACGAGGAAACATGAAATTTTTATCTCCACTTCATTCTGAACTGGAGGCTCTCATCAGAGCAATCACAAACATATTCGAACACGATATACAGTGTTATCATTTTCAGATAGATTGCTCGGAGTTTTTGAATCTAGGAACCATAAGAATGGCCGGTATTCAACATCATGTTGGAGGTATTTGGTGAACTTTGGGAATATCTTTTCCTCCTTCACACTGTCTTTCATTCGGCATCATTTCAATTGCAAGGCAGATTGTCTGGTATGTTTTTCTCGCATTATAATTTCACTGTTTATTTATGTAAATTTTTTTTCCAAATTGGTTAAATAAGTTAGAAGGGTTTTTTTTGTTTGTAAATATGTGGTTAAAAGGAAAATATTTAAAACAACGGTTGCAATCGAAAAAAATCTTTAAAACCGACGACACTTATCATAAGCATAGTGAAGATGACTTTAATGGATATTGCCTTTTAGCATGTTTGATATGTTTAAAACGCATCTAACACAATTATGTCACTATTTATCTATACATTTAAAAAATGTTAAGAGTGGAACATTGTTTGGAGTATTAAGTAATCTTCACTTTGTTTATGGTGATACTGATAAGACTATCAACACTTTTTCAGAAAATTTTAAAGTTGTTAAATTTTATTAAAAAGATAACAAATTATTTTGAAGTTTAGCGGTAGAGTAACGATGTTATTGATCACCTTTATGTCTACACTTCTTAGTGTTCACACGAGATAATAAAAATATGCATTTATTTCTGTTTTGTATGTCTGAAGTCGCATAAACTTGTAAGAACTAGTCACATTTCTGTTTTAAATAGCCAAATAGTATCATGATAATATAAAATAGAAAAATAAAACTGAATCACAAGTAAAAAATGAAGGAAATAAACAATTTTGTTTTTCTCGTTGGCTTGAAATGAGCTATAATACTTACAGAACAGAATGATATGTACTGTATATAAATAATCTATCAACTATAAACTAAATCTAATCATAAAAATATAAATCCTAAACATAAAAACTAAACTTATCAACCATGCCCAACCTTGAGATAATGGAGGTTCGAGTGCAGAACAAAAAGATGCATTCCATTCAAACTAATTTTGAACTATAAATTAAGTATGAGCATAAATTATAATATATATCATGGTTGCTCAAAATATATGTCATGGCTATTTAGGTCCATGAATGAAGATTAAAAAAACCAAAAAAGCACACACAAAAATAAAAGAATGAAACGAATACAGAGGAGAAAAAGAAGAGTTAACAAAAAATTTGAAAGAAAAATATGGGACACCTTATAAATGGGGGACCAAAATATTTTTATTCATCTTTTCCTCCTCATGATCGAACCAAAAACTATACATTGAGTCTTATAAATAGAAACTCTAAACTGTAACCCCAATAAAATATAAACATTAAGCCTTCTCCCTCCACCCACAAATATAAATCTTAATCCCAGGAAATATAACCCTAAATCCTTAAAATATAAACATAAATCTTATGAAACATAAACCTTAAACCCCAAAAGAATAAACCTCAGACCCCATATATATAAACCCTAAACCACAAGATTCTAACATATTAACCACAATACTTTGAAGTATAAACATTAAAGACTGGAAAATTTTAAAGGAAATATAAACTAAACCCCCCCTTAGAATACATCTCAAACCCTGAAAACGAACCCTAAACTCTTGAAATATAAACATAAATTGTGAAATATAAACAAATAAACCCCCAAAATAATAAACCCTATACCTCTGAAGTGTAATCTCAAACCTTAAATTCAAAAAGAATAACCATAAACTCCTGAAACATAACCCTTTGACCTAAAAGTACAAACATTAAACCCTTATAATACAAACCGTAGATCTCTAAAATAATTTTTTTATTGGTTTATAGAATACACAACTGTACTAATATAGTTGAAGTGAGATAAGAAATATGGTTTGTTGGTCTAGTAGTCTAGATAGACAGACTATTATCACTGAAAATCATATATCTATAAATCGAGTAATGATTGTATTAAATAACAAATAACTACCACAAGAACGAAAATAAAGTCTATAATTTTTTGAAGTCTTATTGAAAAAATAATTTAAAATAAAACAAGAGATAAATCTAAATTAGATGAGAGGAGGGTTATCTTGACATCCATAAAATAATTACAAGAGAAAAAAAAACAAGAGACAATTTGTCAACTACCCATATTTTGGTAATTTATTAGGGAAAAAAGTGGAAAAAGTTTGCAAAACAAGGGAAAGAGAGTATCGAGTAAATGACCAAAGTTGCATCCATTTGTGTTTCTGCTTGAGCTACAAGGCCGCTGAACAAGTCAGATTCGACTGGGTCCCATCTGACACATCGAATCTCGCCTAATGCAAAATTTGACCCTCATTTAATGTTTTCACATCATTGCGAGGCGCGTCAGTGTGTGACGTGAAATTTGTTTTGATAACATGTTGAGTATTTAAGACAACTCTCTCTTTCTAAAAACATAAACCGAGATACTACAAAAAATAATTGCAAAAAGAAAAGCTAACAAAATACTCGGTTAAGTATCTTGTTTTGCATTTTCATGACATGACATTAAAGTTCAAACGAACCTATTATACATATCATGTTATTTAAGTTAATATCGTGTTATTTTGTCAAAGTTTCAGAAAATAATCATTTTATATTAGTAAGAGAAATTACCTAAAAATAACATGTAATTATATCAAAACTACTAGAATAACACACTCAAGGTGGTGTATACTAGAATAACACAAATATTTTGCCAAAAGACATAATACCCCTTTTTAATTTATTAATTACATATGTGCTATTTTGACTAGTTGTTGCCATCTAAACAATATATATCTAATTTATATTTTAATTAATGTTACATTATTTATATTATTAAACATAAAAATTATTACCTCCAAAATGCCAAAAATATATCTACTATTTACTTTTTTGAATCTAATAATTACAAATATGTCCTTTTGATTAGTTTTTGCCATCTAGAAAATATATCTAATTTAAATTTTAAGTATTGTTAGATTATTTAAATTATCAAAATTATTAAAATATCAAAATTATTAACTCCAAAACCTTCCCTCATCTTTGTCATCGTCTTCATCGTCGAAAATATCGTCTCTTTCGCATTTTCTCTATCTTCCACCAAAAAACATCACCATCTTCACTCCTTTAACTAACCTCTTTCTCGTTAAATTCCATACAAAGACAAATTGGATCAGATTTCTATTGGAGGATGAACTCATGAAATTGTCTAGAGTTTCCAACAAAGGCTGGAGGTGTATCTCTTGGTACGCCATCCTCTTCTTAGGGAACATGCAACTTAACGAAAATTCATACCGTTTATTCTCCATCTTGTAATATTCGTGGACGATCCTTAGTACATCATCAAACCTAGTTGTATCATTCACCGCGAGAATCTTACAACCTTTTTTTTGGATCAGCCATAAATAACAATATGTTCTTCTCGGATATCCATGAACCACATACAAGAACAACTTGGTCCATGGAAGAAAAAGATTCGGTTTGGAACTCTGCAATAGAAATAGGCGACTTGATGGAAAAGAAAGAGTATATTCGGGTTAAACTATGAAGAAGTGAAAAAAAACTATGAAGAAATCAGAGAAGAAGCCATAAATAAATAAAGCTAAAAATATGTTTCCGTGTGTGGAGACAAAAGAAGACGCAAAATAATAAGAGATAGCGCCAAAAAAGGAAAATCTTAATTTTAAGAAAGTGGAAACGTCTACAGTAATAAATCTGCCATTGCATAATAAAAAAATCTGTCACAAGTTTTAACCGTCAAAACTCTGTTTCATCTAATTTTGTGGGAGTTGAGCCGTCAATGATTTAATAAGTCTGCCATAACGTCAAACAAATTTGTCACCGAAAATTTGTCACATACTTAAAAAATGGGGGAATTGCAATATTTGTACTCTTAATATCTAGACCTCATATCACACATTAAGCAAAAGTGACTTTTTGCTATGAATTATCCGTTTTACCCTCAGTGACCAAACAAAAAAAACTGTTACGCAATTGACTATTATAACCCCGCGAGGATTGTAGACTTCATTTGTAGTCTATCACGCAGTATACAAACTTCATATGCAGTCTACAACGTAATTACATTTTAATTTTTTATTTTAATTTGTAAAAAAGTTATATGATACATGAAAAATATACATAACAAAAATAGGTAATTTGTCATCTATGAAAAATAACTTTGCACAAAAATCAATCAATTTAAACCTACAAAGATAATTTAGGGTATCAACTAATTTTGTGAAAACTAATTTACAATATTAGACTTCAAATGCAGTCTGTACAAATGAGCGGGGTTTGAAATTTATATGCTAAATGGGCGGGAAGTGAAATGGATACCAGTGCACTTGTACAAAAAAATAACCAATAACTAAACCCAAATTAAACTGAATAGTTTAACAAACCAATTTAGACAAAATTAAACCAATATAAACCAATCTAGACCAACTTAAACCAATTAACCCTAATTTTTATTCATCATATAAAAGGATAGCCTAACCACATAAACCCTAATTTGGTGAAAAGAAAATGAGTGGTGACAACAACTTCAGTGCTCTCTCGTCAGCATCCTCGCCATCGAGGGCCACAAACACCATCACAAACAGCTTGCCGTCACCCATTTAGGGCTATTGCCGACAAGGTTGGAGCTCTTTTGCTCTACCATATGGCTCACATCAAGCGGCCTCGTTGCTGCTCAGGTATATAATCTTCTTCTTCATTCCCGTTTCTTAGATCTGGCTCTATATATAGTTTTTTTTATTGAGTTTTGTGCATTAACCACATAACTGATTGTGTCTATTCCTGTTTGCATGAAACAACAAACCCATTTGGGTACTGTGACGTTGTGACAACCACAGCCGACAAGAGTTTGCAGGAAGCAGCCTCGTTGCTGCTCAGGTATGTTGTTTATTCATCTTCTTCTTCATTCCCGTTTTCTTAGATTGACTTTTGAATTCTCTTATATATGTGTTTGTTGCCAAGGGTAAAGAAGATGCTCTGGTTACTAAGAACATGAAACCATTTACAACGATAAGAGAAACTCTATTTAGGTTAATAGGATTGATTGGTTAATTGATGTTTGTTGTTGGTTTTTTTGAGATGGAAGTGTTGATTGGTTGTCATTGACTCTTATCCGGATGTCAGTTTTGAGACTTGTTTATAAATTGAATCTTATTCTTATGTAGAAACCTTGTGCTAAAGTTCTACACTTTTACTATACGTGGTGATGCTTCTGGACTGGAACCACAATGTCTCATGTTTCTGATATTGTTGCCCCTATAAGCATAACTTTTCCCTTGTGTACTGGTGGTCTATGTTTAGATGCTTTTACTTATTATGTATTGCCTCTGTGATTTGATATGAAGGTTCTGTGTACGTTGTTGAGTTTTCTCACATAAGTGGTAGAGATTTGGTTAACATGGCAAAGAAGAGAAGTAATGTTATTCCAATCATTGAAAATGCTAAACACCCAACCAAATACATAATGCTTGTAGGCATGGTTGATGTTGTCTTCTCTGACGTTGCTCAGCCTGATTAAGTTTGCTTTTCTTACAGTGAGTGTCTTAAGATTTGCCTCAAATGTTTTGAACTTATAGCGTTTTTTATGGTTTGCTTTTTAAATTGTCTTTGTTGATCATTGCAAGTGATGAACATACTTGGATTCCCCTTCAGATCATTATGGGTGATGCAAACTCCAAGTTTCTGATGCTTAGAATTATCCGTTTCCTTGTTTTCCACTAGTTCAATTTTTTCAGCTTTTTTGGTTTGTGAATAATATGAACCAAACTAAACTTAGCTTTATAACTGTTTTGTTTTTTCGTTGTTTCGTTTGAACTTTGAATAGTTGTATTTTCCTTGTTCACCATTCACTTTCAGTTTTTTTGCATACAAAAAGCAAAACCTTTTTATGGATTTTAGATATATTGGTATATATGATTTTCGTATATATGATTTTCGTAAGGTTTAGTAAAATTTCAGACCGGGTTTATATGGAACTTTGATGGTGATCTGAAATGCAGGGGAAGATGCACTTGTAAAGTTCAAATCCCTTTCGAGAGAATTGCAGAGTCATCCCGACTCTGATGCCAAAGTTAGAGCAGACCTTAAATGTTGTTTTAGCTTAGAAGAGATGTTGTTAAAGAGAAGATCAACATTTTTTGTTTATGTTATGTTTTAATGTTTGTAACAGTTTTTAAAGTGGTGCGTTCTCTTTGTACTGAATTGGTTTTGTATGTACATAAATTTTTACTTTACCGGAATTGGGACATGTTGGACCTTTCTGAGAGTAACTGAGTTTGATTAGCTTTGTTAGGAACTGATTTGAACGGTATTATTAGAGAAATTTTTTGGACCTTTTGTTTTAGACACGGTGATAGGAGATAAATTTTTTGTAGTAACCTATCAACATTCTGGGTTGGATTAATTGTGTTGTTGTAACATATTAATCAACAATGAATTTCGGCTAATTTTTTTTTTTTTCTTGGTACCACTACTAGATCATCATACATCTTAAAATAAAATAACTACTACCAAACACTACTAGATCATCATACAACTTAAAATAAAATAACTACTACCCAAGCACTCCTAAGATTTGGAGTTTACTACATAATACTTGCTTATCACAGAATTGGAGTTTTTTTTATAACACTTGGTTTAGTACTACTACATACAGATCATGATGAGCTAAACTTACACATTGAGGTCGAGTGTGTCCCGGTTGCTTGCATCTCGAGCAATTGTAATGCTTGTGTAATTTTTTAGGCTTGTTGGTTCTCTTCCTTGACATCTCTAGCAAAGTTTACCATCTCGACTTGTTCTTCCTCCTGGGAGCAGGTTTGACGAGTAAGGGGCGCATTGGGACATCTTTGGCTTTGGTTTCACCGTCTATGGGATAGTTGTTACCCAAGTATATCGCGTATAGATAGTTTTTCGCACCATTCTCCACAGTTAAAACAACAAAAATACAACTTGATAGTACTAATTGGAAGCTAATTAACTCAAAAGAGAAGAAAAATTATTAAAAATAGAATATTGTGAATGAACATGTAAAAATCATACACAAGCATTTTTAGTATGTAAAGAAGGTTAAAATATATATACTTATCATAAATATGATATAAATGCATTTTAAAGGTACAAACTGCATTTGTAGTCAGGCAGCAGACAGACTACATATGCAGTCTAATGTCTATTTAATTAACTGAAAATAAAAAAAATCAATTAAAGCCAGAATATATGGAATTAACATATGAAACTCATACACATGGAGGTTTAATATCTATAGAACGTTAAAAATATAAAATATAAAAAAATAATTATACATATGATATAAATTACGTTTTTATGATTCAGACTTCATATGTAGTATGCGGTAGTAGACAACATATGAAGTATGCGTGTATTAGCTAATTTACTCAAAACACAAGAAAATTGATTAAAATTCGAATACAACCAATTAACATGTCAAATTCCTACACAACCTGGCTCTATATTTAAAGAAGGTTAATAAAATATAAAATTATAAAAAAATTTATATAATATGATATAAATGCGTTTTAAGTTTCAGACTTTATATGCAGTCTTTATATGGTAGACTACACATGCAGTCTACAGATGTAGACTACGTATGCAGTTTGTAAGCGTAGGTTACTTTTGCAATTACAAAAAATTCTACAGACTACAACTGAAGTCTTCCACGTTCTTGTAGACTTCATAAGAAGTCTGCCTCGACAAGGGGTTTACTTTTGCAATTGGAGAAAAGCCTGCAGACTACAAAAGAAGTCTAAATACTTTGTGTAGACTTCATTCGCAGTCAACGTAAAATTGTGAAGTCTACAAGAACATGGTATACTTCAAAGGGGTTAGATTTGTAATTGACCAAGTTTGAAATTTTCTGGTAGACTTCGTGCGCAGTCTGAAACGATGGAGACTGCATATGAAGTCTCCAGGGGATTAGTTTTGCATTTGTATATTTTTGGAATTATTTAGGCTACAGACTGCAAACGAGGTCAAAAATATTTTAATTTATTTTACTTCTCGGTCAAATTTTTTTAAAAAATTCAACTCCAAAACTAACCCCAATGAATCGGTAAAAACTAACCTTTGCCTACGGAGGGAGCAGACTTCATTTGCAATCAGCGCAAGTTGTTGACTCGGTCAATTACAAAAATGACCTCTTTATTAGTAGACTACGTTTGAAGTCTGCGGAAGCTTTTTGTGTTTTCAAAAGAAACGCGACAGACTTCACATGTAGTCTACTAACAAAATTTGCAGTTGCAATTGTGTACCCCACGTGTACACGCAGACTACAAACGAAGTTTGTTGTCACGAAAATCAACAAAAATCGAAAAAAAAAACTCACCAAATCTCGTTTAGCTCCATTGGCTGCAAATTCCTACGAGGCTGAGCTTTGTTGAGCATACTGCCGAGTTTGGTCACCTAGTTCGCCGGAAAAGTTCGATCTATTCGCCGGAAACTTTAAAAATCAATTTTATGGAGGTTTTGGAATGAGATTTTGTTTGGGATTGTGAATGAGTGGTTGTTTTACGGTATATATGCACATTAATGCTTCAATTTTGGGTGGGTAGAGCCATAAAAGCTTCAATTGAATTTGGTAATGGTGGTTGAAAAATTGAAGAGAATGTCATTCTTGTAATTAAGTGAAGGTGATGAGGGTATAAGGGTATTTGTTTTTTTTCCGAAAATAATTAAAATAAAATAAAAGATAATGGCATTTTGGTGAATATTTGGTGGTTAAAGGGATAGATATGAGATAATGTGGTTATATTGATAAGTGAGAATGAAAGGGGTTAGTTTTTTAATTGGGATGAAATATGGGTATATTCCAACAAGAAACCCTAAAAAATCTTCCACAAAAAATCTGTTGCCAAAGAAAGTGTTATTCTAGTCAGAAATAAGTCTGCCGTCACTTCGAGAAGAAAAATCTGCTATTAAACGATGTCCGCTTTTTAATGGAAAAAAAATCTGTTGCAATGTAAAAAAAAACTACGTCACGTAAGTGCTGTTCCATTTATTAAAGTTTCAACGAAAAGTAGTCTGTTTTATAAAAAGTTTTCCAACAAAGAGACTTTAAAAAACAAATCTCTATCACAGGTAAATTCAATCTGTCATACGTAAATAAATTTGTCACGGGATAAACAAATTTGTCACCGCTAACCAAAAATCGAAAATTAAATCTGCCGTAAAAACAAAAATCTGTCATGATAATATAATTTTGCCACCGCATGTGGCATAATTTTTGTTATAAATCTGCCAAACTCGGAATTTTTCACGACTAGAATAACATACCAAAACAAATATTTCACGACTTAAAAAGTCTGCCGTCACAATATCATTAATAGCATTTTCGTATTTTCGTAAAATTCAGTTATGACATTTTTTGTAATTAATTTTTTCATCAAATGATAGAAGGAAAATGTGGTCATTTATAAAATATCACTTGGCCCAAACTTTTACTTGACAAAATAATAGTTTTCACTAAAATATGTGTTATTCTAGTTATCCCCTATTAGTAAAATATCATGTTATTTGTCCGTACAACATGTAGTTTGGATACATAACATATTGTTTATTCACATAACATGGTATATTGAGACATATAACTATATAAAAGGATATAAAATTATATTAATTGTATGACATGTAATTATAATAAATGGCATATAATTTTTAAAAATAGCATGTTAAATGCTAATGGTATAACATGTCATTCTAACAAATTCATGTTACATAAGAAAATAGATTTAATATAGTTAATTATATCATGATACATGAATAAATAACAAAAATATTGTGAAAGAAAGAGAAAGAGATTTTGTGAATTAGTGAAAAAGAGATTTACAGAAAAGAGAGAAACAAAATAAAAAATTTATGATTTGGCGAAATAACATGTAACATGAATAAACAACATGATATTTACTCGTTTACCTTTAATAAATAACAAGTTACGCAAAAGACTATCTGATACAATCAATTATAATGAGATATAATTAAAAATAACAAGAATGTACAAGGGGAATTACTTCTTCTCGTACTCTTGTCTAATGTTCTTGTTGGCTTCAACAGAGTACAACTTCTTTTTATGTGAACTGTCAGAGAAATACCACTCTATTACTAGTAGCTTGGTTGTCAACTAAGTAATAAAGAAACAAAAGACAGAACGGGTCAAATTCTAAAACAGCACAAAACCTGTGGATTTAGTACATGAAAAATTAAAAACAATGGAATCTTGTATTATATACCTCGCCGAAGCTAACTTTTTCAAACGGAAGCGTGTTTCGTAATCATGCCGTATCAGATCCAATGGTCCAAGACATGGTCGAATCATCACTAACATATTTCATATGTACATTCCAACAAAGATTTAACAAAATCAGCAAACAAAATCTGATTCACAAAAAGCTTTTGAAAGAGAGATCGAGAAGAAGAGAATTAGAGGATGATAAATTAGAAACAATATGAAAGGGATCGTGAATGATAGAACAAAAAAATAGAATTAGGAAAGAGAGAATCAAAAAATTATTTGATATGGAGCATTGGAGAAGATGATAGATGGAAGAGGAAGAAAAATTCTGGAAACACGAAAGGGAGAGGTGGTTCATAGAAGAAACTAGATTGTGTGGAGAGGGGGGGAGCAGTTTCTTCACACTCCAGTTTTCCCGAGAATTGATGCTGTTTTTTTTAATGAAAAAAATCGTGAGACTATTTTCGTAATCTTGTCCACACACAGTTGCTTTCGGAAATATTACAATTTTGCCATTGTCCAGTGTGCAAATTGTTTCTCACATAGGTAATTCATGCAATTTCTCCAAAAAAAAAAAAAGAGTGAGTGAAATAATGGTAAATATATATATACTAATTTCAAATATTATGTAGATTTGCTATAAAACATATGGTCACTTGTTTATTTTGTTGTTGTTTATAGCTATTTGAGCTAATTTGTCATTTGCATACAATATCGCTTTTGTATTATTATTTGGGTATGTATGGTTTAAATTACTTTTTTGTTTTTTTTTTACTCTAACGTAACAGTGAAGATAAGGTTTGTTGCCTTTTACAAAGTCAAAAGTGGCTTGACTATCCGTATGGAGGAGCTGAAAATCCACTCCATTATTCATGACTATCCGTATGAAGTTGAAAATCCACTTCATTATTCATGATCTTCAAGAACTTGTCAATATTTTTCTTTACACCATTTGAATTGGATTATTAGAGCCTTCTGTATATTGCATTGACCAGGAGTAATGTTCCTTTTTATAATCATAGCATGTCTTTTTCATCTAAACGTTACAGGTATTTTTAATGGTTGTTTTTTAACAGTTAAAAACCAAATTTGTATCTCTATAATTTCTTTTAATCAATGGTACCATATATATATAAACATCTAAGATTAAGGATTATTAATTCATGTTATTATTGACACCATATTTAACATAATAGTTTTACAAAAATTATTATCTTATCATTTTATCGAATTTCGTCAATTTTTACACCGACCCAACTCGAGACCGAAAAAATTCATTAATTTATAGTGCTTATTAGTTTTATAGAGTATTAATTTATAGGGGTTATAATATATATATATATACCATTATATTTAATGTGATTTAAGATGGGGAAAATTTAAAGGTAACATTTTTTGTGTACCATTTTTCAAAACCTCTACTGAAAACACAATATTATAAAAGATCACCCTTTAAGTGTAAATTATTTATCGGGTTTTAAGGTTTATGATCTTAAGAACCCTTAAATCCTAAATCCAAAAAGTGTTTTCATCCCTAACAAGTATTGAACCCCTAAATCTAAAACCCAAACCCTAAAAATTAAACCTTTAATCTTAAACCCTAACTCTAAAAGCGTTTAACAATAAGTCCTATAATTTTACTGAATCGTAAATCCTAAGACCTAGTAAATTTGTCAGTTGTAAAGAAAAATAATTTGGACAAAAGATGATAGTTTTGAATGTATTTTACAAGTGATATTTTTCAAAATTTTCCTTTAACATGACCCACAAACATTAACGATTTTTTTGTGTGTGAAGTGACCTTATTCTAGTGGCATGTGGTAAGCCCACTGAAACTAGACACCATCACACCCGAGATCGAGTCTCACTGCTTACATTATGTAGGAATTCTGTTAATGGGCCGGCCAGTTGCGGCCCAATGATGATAAAAAATGCATTAACGATTTTAATTTATACCAGTATCGAAGTTGAGTAAGTTTATTTCTTATAAACGTAGACATGTTCGTTAATTAAACGTGATGGTTTAAATCTTTATATACAATTGTGAGGGCAAAAATCCTAGGTGGGGGGGAGTTCATAACGATTCTACGATTTTTCATTAAAAAAAAAAGATTACGTCTCATAATACTATTGGATGTGTGACATGTCATAAAAATCGATTTTAATTTCCCTACGGCCCATAACGATAAACAAATTACAAGAATCGAAGCCCATTTTAATTTATCGTCGACCCATAACGATAAAAAATTTATTTACAAAAATCGAATCCTGTTTTAATTTCTCTACGGCCATACCGACAAAAAAAATTACAAGAATTGAAGCCCATTTTATTTCTCTACGGCCCCAAATGATAAAAAGGTTCTCTATTAAAAAGAAAAAAATTCAATTAGGTTCCAAGAGTGTATACTCACTTTTAATTAAAAAAGGTTCTTTATTAAAAAGGTTTTCTATTAAAAAGGATTAAAAAAAACTTTGTTTATTTGTTAATTTTTGCATAGGTTGTTGGCAAACAAAACCTTTGAATTGGGAAATCTAAAAAATTGACCAAATAAATATTTTAATCTTAAATATGTGTACCGAAATTCACACAACTAAAACTTGTTTACGAAACCTTTAGGGATCGTCGACACTCTTGGGTATGAATCACTTGCAAGCAAAAGAAAGCAAAGGACAAAATCCAGGGAACAAAGAACTGATTTGAAACCTAGGTTATTTACTGATAGTAAGCAAATGTGTCTTGTAGCCACAAAGTTTCTGGTGCAAGAGCTCTAACGAGTCAAAGATACATTATGAGTTTAAACTAGCAATCTATATATACTCTCAGCTAAACCGTCCTAAGACCTAGGGCTTTTCCTTTTTGTCATGGGCCGCCTTCCATTTCCTCGTAGATAACTGCACTGGATAGTTTCCATTTCTCCGATGTTAATCTAATAACTTGCATTTCTCCGATGATTCTTCAAAAGATTTTCTTTTCGTCGTAGAACAAAGGAAAACTTCCTTTTTGTGGTCGTGTCCTTCAATCTTCCTGAATCTTCTAGTATGACGGTGCATGATCCATCGAAAAGCTTTGTGCAGATGTAAGCCCATGAGGGAATTGATGGGGATTAGTTTTTGCCCAAAATATTTCCTGCAAGCGCACAGGTCTCGCAGTAGTACTTAGGGATCGTATCCAGAGAGCAGAGTGTACACAGTAGCATGTCCAACTTCACTCGAGCTAAGCAGCAAAATGAGATTGTTTTTGGTAACAATCGATCGTTTGAAACACCTTTCGGTTGATGGCAGATTATGCGGTCGATCGATCAATGCCTGAATATGCTAAAACAAAATCAAACGTGAGAGAATTCAATATTAAAAAGCGTTAGGAAATCAGGTAATGCATCAGAGGATCACAATTTGAATTATTCAGGGTAGTAATTATGTAAATCATAGTTTATGCTATATAGTTGAAATCATTAATAACTAACTATCCTTATGGTCAGGCTTAGCTAGTCTAGTTCAATTGGTATCCGAGTTAACTTTAACATATATCCTTTCAGAAAAAGAACCTACGGGCTGATCAACCATTTAATCTAGGAATTAATTTCAAGAAATCAAATCCTACTAAACTATAAATAGTAAAGTTTTCACTATCAAGTTCTGGATCTCTTACTCTAAGTGGTGTATTAGTAGCAGATTTATCCTATCATTTGAATTAAGTCATGATATGAAAGTAAGCCTATAAACTACTCATTACATAATCATATTGCCTATTCACCAAACCATGATTCCTTCTAGCAAAACCCTATTCCTCACTAAAAAACTACCCAGACATAGCAAAAGTAGACATAAACATAATGAAAATTGCTTGTATTAAAAAGGGTTCAGAATAGTTTCTCTTGAAATGCAGAGATTACAGACTTCTTCCTTGAAGCAATGATCAAAACAAATGAAACAAAGAAACTGAAAGACACTAATAAACTTTTAGCTTGGATGCCTGGAAGCTTTAGAGAGATTTCTGATGTTTCTCTCGGACTTCAGTCTTCTGTATTTATAGGGGAGAGGGTCGAGATGTTGGCCGAGATAAATCAGGAAGAATATTTGGATGAGAATCCAAATATTTGTGTTTATCTTCACTTAATCGATCGGTCGTAGCTATCCTGACCGATCGACTGAGATCTTTCAACAGTTTTTGAAGATTCAGTATCTCCTGAGTTTATCTTCAACGTAAACAAATATCTCTTCAAATGCAACTGTGTATATCTGAATTTGTTCTCGAACCTTATCTGACAAAATGGGCTTCGGTCGATCGGTGGGCCTCTGGTCCGGTCGATTGGGCCTTCATGTCTTGTGGGCTTCTGGATACTCTTTCAGTAATTTGGGCTTAACGTTTTACTCCTGAGGAATATAGACACGATTCCAAGCCCATGTGAAAGCTAACTTACGTGGCTTGATTGTCTTAACTCCTCACTTCATTCCAAAATTAACATCTCCTTCATCCGGGCCTGGACTTCTGATGTTGACTTGTTGGACTTGGTAGAAAATGTCCATTTGCAACCTAAATTACATTGTTTTCACAAAAACACTTTGCAAACAGAAAAATGTGAAATCCAGTAGTTTATATTTCAAATCAAATAGTTTCTTTAAAAACAAAGAAAAATCATATAAAAAAGCGGTAAAATATCATCACTATCAGGGTTGACTATCTATTTAGCCCCGTAGTATATCGAATAAAGCTAAGACACCCCGTAGTATTTGCCTCTATGGATTTTGTCACATACTTTTTCGCTCTGTATTTCTCCCTGAACTTTTGGTTTCTCTCCATTTAACCATATAAAATGAAACCAAGTGATTAGCATTCCTAAACCGGTTTTCAGCATTTGTAAATCACGATTTGGAAATAAAAAAATATTTTTTACATAATTAAAAATATGTTATGTTGGGGAAAACAACGAGAGGAAACAAAAAAATCATTTGACCGAACATAACCCGACCCGACCC
>OVAP01000281.1:0-41867 GCA_900406295.1 Aurinia saxatilis | reverse complement strand
GGTTAGCGTACAAGGTCTTTGAAAGCTAGACACAATTTAGTCTAATCAAGGAACAAGCTAGGTAAAGAATAGCTTGATTGGATGTTGTACCATTAATTCGTATGTTCTCTTTTGCGGGTTTGCGACATATCTCGCATTACACATGGTAGCCCTTTAAAACTTTTAGCTCCACCGTTTAATATTGGCCCTCTGCGTCGTCTCACTTAGCTAATATTCCCTGGTAAGAAAGTACATGTGATCAATTTAATGAATGTAGAGAGTCAAATTTTAGTGAATTTAAGGTAGTTGTAGGTTGGGATTTTATTAGACTAGTTGGGACAGTTGTGATGGGAGTAAGAAGTGGGAGTCTCTGGGGAGGATTGTCGAGATGACAACCACAAAGTCGCAACATGTAGACTATGGTCGCAAGTAAGTGGGTTCCTAATCTTTTTAACTTATTTTCCTTTCTTGGCCTCCTGTTTGATCGAGGACGAACAAAGCTAAGTCTGGGGATTAGATAAGACTGGTATTTCATCACTTTTACCTTATATTTTAAGTATTTTTGCTGACAAAACTAGAGGATTTCAGGATAAAAGTGATTATTTTCACCATTTTATGTTTTTTAAGTGTTTTTATGAAAATAAGCTTTTTAGGTACCAAAATGGGTATTTCCTACTAAAAACAGCAATTCGGCATAAGAATAATGTGCTTGGATGGAAATGTTATGCAAACTGGATTAAAGTAATATTTGGAGACAAATAAGCCACATGAGTTAGCTTTCACATGGGCTTGTAATCAAGTCATCCGTCCTAACAACCAGAGAGTTAGCTACCAATCATTGAAGAGAAGTCATTCTGCAGCCCAAGATCTTAAAGACCATTAGATCGAATAGCAAACGAAATCGATCGAATGAAGAGTGGATTACAAAAATCTTTTTGAACCTACTCAAGATATTCAGTTAATAACTAGGAGCAAAAATAAATTCATGAGACGATTCAAAAAATATAAAAAAAGGACATTCTAGAAGGGAATCAATCGAATATTCCACTGCATTCGATCAAATTCAGGAGATAAAGTCAAATATTTTGGTTCATTACAGTTGATTCTCTCTTATCACTTCACTGAAGCCCTTGGACTATCTACACTCTCTATATANATGTGCATAGTTAGATTACAAGGATTCCTTAAAACAAGCAATAATTACTATTCTCCGAAAAGAGTGTGCCTCCCCTATTCACCTGACCTCTTGGAGAGAGCACTTTGCTTTCGTAATTCTCTTAAATTCTTTGTTGTTTTCATTTCTGTAGTTTCTAGGGGGTAATTCTTTTTATTTGAACCCATGTTTCTATTGATATTGTCGTTTTATTTCTTGTTATGGTTCACTTTTCTACGAAAGAGTAATTCGATTGTTGGGATCAAGATTTTTCATAGTTTCACGGATTGGTAGATATGTTTGAGTATATAGTCCTTTAGAGGAACTTTGTCTTTATTTATGTTAATTGAGAATTGTTAGATTGGTCACCTAACTGTTGAGGCTAGATTCTCTTTCCTAAGAAACCATTAGGTAGAAGATCTGATATGCTAAATGATGAGTTGTGTTCATGAGATCTCGACAAAAGGACCATGAGCATGGTTAACATTTTGATTCTTTAGTAGAGATCATGACTGGCCCTTTGTTGAGGTCATGTGATTTATGTTTGAATGGAATTGAGTTAGGAAGATTCTATAACAAGGTTGTCTTAAACCTGACTAATCTAATCTATGTCACTAGTGAAATTCCTTATTCCTAACGCCTTCATTTCATTTGTTTATATTCATTTTATGTGCATAGTTAGATTACAAGGATTCCTTAAAACAAGCAATAATTACTATTCTCCGAAAAGAGTGTGCCTCCCCTATTCACCTGACCTCTTGGAGAGAGCACTTTGCTTTCGTAATTCTCTTAAATTCTTTGTTGTTTTCATTTCTGTAATTTCTAGGGGGTAATTCTTTTTATTTGAACCCTTGTTTCTATTGATATGGTCGTTTTATTTCTTGTTATGGTTCACTTTTCTACGAAAGAATAATTCGATTGTTCGGATCAAGATTTTTCATAGTTTCATGGATTGGTAGATATGTTTGAGTATATAGTCCTTTAGAGGAACTTTGTCTTTATTTATGTTAATTGAGAATTGTTAGATTAGTCACCTAACTGTTGAGGCTAGATTCTCTTTCTTAGGTAGAAGATCTGATATGGTAAATGATGAGTTGTGTTCATGAGATCTCGACAAAAGGACCATGAGCATGGTTAACATATTGATTCTTTAGTAGAGATCATGACTGCCTTTTTGTTGAGGTCATGTGATTTATATTTGAATGTAATTGAGTTAGGAAGATTCTATAACAAGGGCGCTGTCTAAAACCTGAATAATCTAATCTATGTCACTAATAAAATTCCTTATTCCCAACGCCTTTATTTCATTTGCTTATATTCGTTTTATTTGCATAGTTTAGATTACAAGGATTCCTTAAAATAAGCAATAATTACTATTATCTTAGCTCGATTCAAATCTTATAAGTTTGCAGTGTAGTAACTCTTTTCTCTGTGCATACGATCCGTAAATACAACTGCGAGAGTATGTGCCCTTGCAGAATTATTTTGGGTGAAAGCTAAATACCCCATCACTCGCAGATGCATTAATGGGAATTTACTTTTCACCCAAAATATTTTCTGCAAGCTCACAGGTCTCGCAGTAATACTTTAGGGTCGAATCCTTTAAAGAGCAGAGTGTACGCAACAGCACATCCAAGTTCACTCGAGCTAAGCAACAAATATGATATTTTGGTTGTTTGATCGATCGATCATAGAAACGAATTGATCAATTGGATGCGCCTTTCGGTCAAACACAAGAATTGTATTCGATCGATTGTGCCTGTAAATGCTAAAACAAAACAAAACGTTAATGTAATCAAATGATAAAAAGTGTCAGGAAATGCATCACGGAGTCATGGTTCATACTATTCAGGGTAGTAACTATGTAAATATTCTCGTAAAATTATATAGTTGAAATCACTAAAGTTCATTATCCTTATCGTCATGCTTAACCGGTCTAGTTTAGTTGACATCCTAGTTAACTCATTCTTCTGAAAGAGAGGCTTTGGCCGGATCAATTGTGTGGGCGAAAATTCACGCAATCAAAACTTGTCTACGAAACCTTTAGGGACCATCGACTCTCTTAGTATGAATCGCTCGAAAGTAAAGAGAACAGAAAGCAATGGAGAAAGTTAGGGTTATTTTATTGATAGAACTCTCAAAGGGTTACAAGTGCTAAGAGATTCTGAGATTTCGAGATGATCTAAGACCTACGCCTTAGCTCCTATATATACTCCTAACTAACCACCTTGGGGCTCAAGCTCCTTCCTTTCCATCGTGGGCCATCTTCCATTTTCTCTCGATATACTTCATTTTCTCCGATAGTGTTCGGGATAGTTTCCTTTTCTCCGAGATATGATGCTGATACTCATTCTCGAACCTTCTTGTTTGACGGCGCTCGGATCATATCTAGGGTTTTATCTTGACGAAAGATGGAGATGGGTCCACGATATGGAACTGGGCCCACGATATGGAACTTGGCCGTTTAGATAGACACAAGTGTTTCTGGGCCCACGAGATTGTCCGATAATCTCGCGAGTCGTATGTGTTCGGATGATCACCTCGTTAAAGTCTTGGTAAGGAAAACCGCATGGGAAAAAACCTTGCCGAGGGAAAAAGAGTGTGACCACGTAGATCGTATGATGAAATCTTCATCGTGGGTTTCTAATCATCGATAGTCCTAGGACGTTTGATCCATCGAGACCCACAAGATGACTTGAGTCGTAGAGCCAAATGGGAACAATACTGCGGGGGCATGGTAACTTATCTGCGGGACGTGTCGAGGGACATTTTTTGTGGGACATGCCGGAAGAATCGTGGCCCGCAAATGTTGAGAAGAGATTCATAGCCCGCGAGCTTTGCGTTGAGTCATAGCTCGCGAGCTACGCGATAACCATCGCCCACAGGACATGTTCAGAGACTTGGTTCGTGGAACGTATCGGAAGGCTTGGTCTGTGTGACGTGTCGAGATACGTGACTCGTGGATGTTGAGCAGAGAGTCGTAGCCCGTGAGCTTTGCTTTGATTCGTAGCTCGTGAGCTTTACTTTGAGTCGTAGCTCACGAGCTACGCGATGGCTATGGCCCACGGGACGTGTCGAGAGAATTTGTCTGTGGGATGTATCGGAAGGCTTGGTCTGTGGGACGTGTCGAGACACGTGGCCCCCGGACGTGTCGACAGAGTCGTGGCCCGCAGACGAGAAAAGGGAAATCGTGGGTCATGAACTTCGTTGCGATATAGCTTGCGACCCACAAGATGGATCGTGGGACGTATCGAAGGATCATGGGACATATTGGAGGATCGTGGGACGTATCGGAGGATCCTAGGACATATTGGAGGATCATGGGACGCATCGGAGGATCCTTGGACATATCGGGAATCGTAGCCTGCAAGCTACATCAAGTGTTGTAGCCCGCGAGCTACAGGAGGACGTGGCCCGCGAGCTACAAGAGGACGTGGCCCGCGAGCCACGTTCTGTTGTTGTAACTTGAGGCCCACCGGTCTTGGTGCATGGTTCCGACTCATCGTGAACTGATCGATGAGTTTCTGTGCGGGCATGTCATATCTGATTGATCGTCGATGGTCCGTCGGGACCCAAATCGGACTTGTCCCGCGGATTGTCGATGAATGCCTTGATGAAATGGAAGCGTGTCCCGCGAGCCACGCTTGGAGACGTTGCCCGCGAGCTATGAAGAAGACGTGGCCCGCGAGCCACGCTTCAAGTTATAGCCTGCGAGCTACGATGAAGATGTGGCCCGCGAGCTATGTCTTGCTTCGTAGCTCGCGAGCCAACACGTTCCACGGGCCAACTCTTCCCAGTTGGCTTTTGGGGTGGTTACGATGCATGATTTTGGTCCGTCATAGATCCAAATTCATGTCCGAGAGCTGAATTGTCCTTCGAAAGATCAAGCTAGGCTTTGCGAAGATGGTCGGAAGGAACTCGATGGTTCATCGGAAGAATCTGGCCCACGGACAAGTCGTAAAACTTGACCCGCAATCCATGATTTGAGATGTGGCCCGCGAGCTACACTTGAGGAAGTAGCTCGTGGGCCAAGTTGAATTATGTGTCCCGCGAGCCACATTCGATAGCTTTCTTGCATGCCATGCTTAGTCGTTATGAGCGATTTGTACCTGGACCGTCGTGAGAAGCATGATGATCGTAGCTTGAATGCCTATCTCGATGGATACACATTGCATGATGGTCGATGATTGAAGATAGTTCATAAAGCGTTGAGATGCTCGATGGTAAGAACGGATGTCCGCATCGTGGGTTGTAGCCGTTTAACTGTTTTTTGCTATCAATCTTTGGGGGTGGAATCCGACCCCACATCAATCAACCAAACTACTCATTAAGTTTGAGAAATCAATTTGCTAGTTTAATCATGGATATTAAAGTTTTTAACATCAAGTTCTGGATCTCTTACTCTAAATGGTGTATTAGTTGCAGAGTTATCCTATTATATAGATTAAATCTGATATGAAAGTAAGCCTTAATTAGTCATTACACAGTCATATTGCATATCTACCTCACCATGAATTCCCCAAGAAAAACCTTATTCATAACTATGAAACTACTCAAGCATGCTTATGAGAAACATAATAACAATGGAAATTGCAATCATATAAATCAAGAGGGGTTCAGAAAGGCTTCTCTGAATTTGCAGAGACAGATTACAAACTTCACCCTTGTCAGCAATACCAAAGTAGAATAACGAAGAGAAAACAAAAGAAAGAGAACTGAAAACTATTTAGCCACGATGCAAGTGAGCTTGTGAATTTCGTGTGTGTTTATGTGGCTCTGAGGCTTCTGTATTATTGTCCAGAGAGTCGCCCAGAATGTTGAGATGAATCAGGAAGAATATTTGAATAATGATCCAAAGTTTGCGTTTATCACTCCTGATCGATCGAATATATCATGAAAACGAGTCTGAAGTATCTCCTGAATATCTTGTGATTATCTGCAACAAATCCTGATAACTCTTCAAAGGCAACGGTCCTAATCTGATATTGTTCTCGAAGCTTCTAATAAATATTGGGCTTGGTTGAATGAATGGAACTCGGCGGTCGATCGAATGGGCCTTCATCTCCATTAAGCTTCTTGCATCTCTTCAATGATTTAGGTTTAACTCTTTACTCATGAGGGTAAATGACTCGATTCCAAGTCCATGTGACAGCTGACTCACGTGGCTTGATTGTCTTTAACTCCGCACTTCAATCCAAATAAATCATCTTCTTCATCTGGGTCTGGACTTCTAATATTGAACTGCTGAACTTGGTGGAAAATGCTCATTTATGACCTAAAAAGTCTTATTTTCACAAAAACACTTTTGAAACAGAGAAATATGAAATTCAATAGTTTGTCTTAAATCAAATGGTTTCTTTAAGAAAAACACCGAAAATCTATATTAAAAAGGGCAAAATATCACCTCTATCAATCTGTAATAGTATTTTTGTTTAAGTGGATAGTTGCTAAAGTGGATGATAGATGACTACTACACTAGATGGTGAAAGAGGTTTCATCCAAAAGTAGATGGTGGATAGTCACCAAGTTTAATAATCGCTAAATTGGAATGATAAATAGAGTATCATTTAAAATAGATGTTGGATAATCACTAAAGTATATATATATATATATATATTTATATTTATATATTTATATATAAAAATGTATGGTACAAAATGGTTGATAGATGATCATGAAACTGGATTGTAGGTCTTCTATAAATTTAAAATTAATGTAAAATTAAGGATACAAAGAGTACTGTACAACAGCACTACCCAATACGCAAAGATATTTGAAACTATCAGCTATACAAATTATAAACATAAAATCTACTCATCTTACCAGTTCCTTCTGTTTGAAATCAGTCCGAACGTTAGAAGGAATAACCAGCATTTGCTCATTCAAGATAAGTTTTGTAGATTTTTGAAACAATTGTCTTGCTTCTCTTTATCCTTAATTCTTAGTTATTTGATGTTTAGCTTACCATTAGATATTTTTATTCTAGTTTGTATAATACATTTTATGTGACACGGTAGCTAATTAAAAGAGTAACCTTAAATAGTTTTGCCTAGTTGATTATTGTGTGGTTGATTAGAAAGAAAAAAGAATAGACAAGCAGACAGATCATTAAACGATATGTAGGTTCTTCATTTCTTGAAAATGTGATTCTATCGCTTGTTTACTATGCGCAATAACACGTGTGGAATGGTAAAATCTATACATATAAAAGGGACTGTTTGTGGATTATGAGGGTGTCCACCTCAACTAAACAAAATCTCTGCAATCATGCCACGTGGCACACTCAATATCCATTTTAACGTAATGGGCATGTATGTGGTAATGACTTAACATGCATGGGCTGCCACAGCCCATTAACGGAACAAAGAACGCAAAAAAAGAAAAAGAAAAAAATGAAAAGAGAAAAAGAAAAAAACCCTTCATCTTCGATCTTGCTGATATGCAGCTCTTTTCAGTTTCCTTCCATCAATTACTGAGGCGTTTCAACCCATCTTGATGCCTTCACTCATACCTTCAATAGCCACTATCTTGCATTGATTCTTCCCCCACTTGGAGACCCCTCTAAAATCCTACAACTGTTTACTAGCTCTCAGATCATTCTCATATACTTTGATTTTTGAAACTTCAAATATTTCTCTCTAGGGTTTATGTGTTCTCTCTTGATTAACAAAATTGAAATGGGTTATTCGAGGAGCCAGTTTAAAGCCATGCTTGGTAAGAATTGGCTTACAAAACTTTTGAATTATGATGTATTTCCACTGATCTTTGTTGATTTTAAATTGAATTTTCTGCTTTGTTTGTGAGTTTTTAAGTTTTCAAATGGGGTTTTGTTATTCCAATTTTTGCAGATTTTGCTTCTGACTATTGTAATGTTGTTGTTTATATATGTGAGACAGTAGATTGTTACTTTGATTGTATTGTAATTTTGATTAACTGATATTTTGTCTCTTCATTGATTATTGCAGGCACATATAGAAAAATATGTTGGTTGGAAAAAGATTTCAGAGAACGAGTGATATTGAATCTGGTAGCTGATATATCTCATCTTTTACCGGTTTTTATCATAATAAACCTATACTTATATTTATTTTAGAGTCTATATTACTATTATTATAGTCCAAAAGAGTCATTTTATGTGCATGAACGAGTTTTTGAGCTTTGGAAGAATCTAGAAGATTTATGGAGCAAAAAGCTTGGAGAGGCGAAAAAGAAAACGAAGTGAAATGGAAAATTCATACGGGAGTGTACGGATATTCAGCCACTTTCCAGAAATTTCAAGACANTAAATTTCAAGACCAAGATTTTTCCCTAATTTTTTATGCTAATTCCTTAAACCTAAAATTCGTCATGAACCTTATATATACTTTTCTACAGCTATTGTTTAGGCTCATACAATATTCATAATCTCTTATAGTTTTGTAAGGGAGAAGATTTCTCTAATCCCTTTTTATTTTCTATTTGAGTATTATTCAGTATTGTTCTATTGATTTGCATGATGAATTGCTTAGTTATGTCTGAGTAATTTGTTAGTTAGGTTTACGGTTTTTAAGCTTTGATGATTTTGTTACCAATAGCTTACATTATGTGCCATAGATTTAACTCTTCTCTTAGGTTGTTCTTAATGCTATGCTTTAGGTTGGCCAACTAGAGTATATGATTATAGGGAATTTATTATGCATGAGAGTGCTAATAAATTGCTGGAACAGATTTAGGGGAGCTAGCTTTCTTCTCTCAAAAAGATTTGGTGTAGATTTGCTAGTGAACAAATTGAATAGGTTTGATAATGCTAATTTGAATTCATAGGATTTTTCAGCGAGAGTTGGCTGTTCTAGGGTTTAAATTAAGTTTGTATATCTCAGCGAGAGTTGGGTTTGCAAGATAGGTTGATTCAAGTTCAAGAGTTAAAGGTTTCAGNGCTAGATAGATTGATTCAAGTTCAAGAGTTAAAGGTTTCATAGTTTTTGTATGTCGGGTGTCGATCGACACCACATCAGTGTCGATCGACACCACATCAGTGTCGATCGACATTGTCTGTAGCATTGGTCAGAATTGATTCTTAGTTTAACTTCCCAAACCTAGCGTTCGTTAAAATTGATAAAAAAAATAATAATAATAAAAATAAAAAAACCTTCTTAAAAATCACCTAGTGTATGCTTATAGTAGAAAACATTAAAACCAATTTTCTTGCATTTATTTAGAATTTATTAAATTAGTTTGCATATTTATTTCGGTCTTTGTGGGATTCGATCCTTAAGTACTATAGCTGATAGCAGGGCCGGCTCAACAAATATCAATACATGTGGCTGCCTAAAGAAAAAGAAAAAATATATGTCCTCAATGTTATTCGAACCCTGGTTGATTTACAATCAAAGATAACATAACCATTAGACCACAATAAAGAATTTGTTCAATTATGTTGCCCCAAATTCTTATTAAAATTTTGACGCCTAAAGCTTGTGCTTCTTGGACTTTAGTCTAGGACCGGGCCTGGCTGATAGTTGTTGTGCACTTGCAGTCAGAAATACATAAGGTAGAATTTTGTGTATCAGTATCTTCAAGTAAAAAGATGTCAAACGTCCACTCGAAGTGCTTTCTTGGAGACGAGTGCCCTCTCTCCAAGCAAACCTTACTTTCCATTCTCTCCATTCACTTTTTTTTACTTAATTTTCTATATACTGCATAATATTTAAGAATGTTTTGGATAGGAACAAATCTTAGCTCATCAAATTCTTAAAACTTGATTTTGATCTCATAGCAGTTCCAATATTTCTCTCTTCTCTTATCTCCTCCGTTCGTCATGGTTCTTGATTCAGAAAAAGCTATATCACAATGTTATTACCACATCGATCTCAGTGTTTTGTAATCAACTGTTATTGCTCACTATTGTTGCTCGTGCTGTTGTTCTTCTTATTTTTCATGTAAGCATGTAAATATGAATAAATGTAACTTTGTATATTAATCGTATTATTCTTCTTTTGTTTTTTTTTTTTTTTTTGGGGTTCTGAGGTATTATTTAATAATGATAGCTCATATAGTCACAGTTGATAAGCTACTCTTAGGAGATTTGAATTACCAGGAGGCAGGAGCATACATATCAAGCTCTCTTTGCATCTAATGGTCTTCTATTTTAAAACTGTTATAATTCAATATCATTACTATCAGATTCTGTTTTGTAGTCTCTTTTTTTCATTTCTTTCCAATCTTCCAAGTGGTCAAGAGCGGTTTTAATGGAGGAGGAGATGTGTCATAGGGATCAGATCCAAAAATTAGCATAGACATTTTTTTCTTACAAAAAAATTATATATATATATATTACCAAAACACTCTTTTTAATAATAGTTATCTACGAACACAATTATTAAGCTAAAAAAATTATAAAAGATAATGTAAATAATTTTTAAATATTATTGGACATCATTATTTTGATATTTTTTATTCACAGAAATCCGCACGTAGTACGGATCCAAACCCCTAGTATGAAAATTAAAAGATGATTAAAGTCATTTCGTACCATTTAAATTTATAGATAATTTAGGTGAATATTCATTAACCTAATAAATAGTAGTTTTTGGCATTTCAGATTATTTTCATATTTTTTTAAGAAAAAAGATTATTTTCATATTTAAAAATATTTTGATATTTCATTTTTTTGCTATCATATCATAATTCCATCATATATTGCCGTCATTTTATAGTCCCATCATATATTACTGCCATCTTTTCTCCCCAAGAGGCCTATGTTATTTGTGGCAAATGTATTGTTAAGAATTGTTTTGATCTTTTTGATTATTTGGTTTTAATTTGATTTCACATTTTGTACTTTTAGATTTAACTAGTGGTTGATCCGCGCTATGCGCGGAGTGTGTTAATTTGTTTCTTTAGTTATTTGTTTTGTTCTTGGGATCACGATGTCCCACAAATGTTTTTGTGATTATAGTATAATTTTGGAATTTTTTTCGTCATGTTGTTCTTAAATGTCTATGATACATAGTCTTTGCGTTTTGTGTGATTTACTATTCGATCGTATATTGCATGACCGTAAAATTGATATAGTAAAAATCTCCATCATTATATACCCCACATCATTATACCAATATCTTTCATCACTATTTAGTGTGTGATCACGATTCTTTTAGGTTTTATTTTAATTTTTATATTTATGATATGTATCTTGGTTAAGTTAATAATCTATTATTTGTGTTGGATAAGTTAATTAATTAGTTATAAATATCTTGTTATAAATTCAACTGATTGTTTCATTTTTTACTACCATGAAAATGTAAAATAATTGCTAATCATTTCGATATTTGTATATATTTTTAAGAAATTTTGCATTTTCCATATATTTCAAAAAATTCATTTTGAATAAGACTTCAAGAGACTTATTGCCTCTTTTGTCCTCTTTCATTTATTTTGGTTATATTTCTACTTTGAGTTTTAAAAATTTGTTCTCTTTCCACCTCATTTCATTTAACAAAGGAGTATTAACATTAATAATGTTTTTGCTGTGTTTTTAAGGTACATATTAGAGGAGTTTATCATGCATTGCTGATATAGTTGGATTTTTAATTTTTGAAATATTTTTGATATCTTGCAGTTTTATAAATTAATTTAATATAATTAAAATATTCAATGCATTAGGATAAACAATTGATTAATTATCATTTCATGAAATCTTAAAAGTATGAGTTTTTATTTTGATATGAGTAATAACTTTCAAATTCCCCTAAGCATCGCATGTTGGTATCATTTTCCATATATTTAAAATTCATTTTGAATAAGACTTCAAGAGACTTATTGCCTCTTTTGTCCTCTTTCATTTCTTTTGGTTATATTTCTACTTTGAGTTCTGAAATTTTGTTCTCTTTCCACCTCATTTCATTTAATTGAGGAGTATTAACAGTAATAATGTTTTTGCTTTGTTTTTAATGCACATATTAGAGGAGTTGATCATGCATTGCTGATATAGTTTGATTTTTTATTTTTGAAACATTTTTATATCTTGCAGGTTTATAAATTAATTTTATATAAATATAATGTTCAATACATTAGGATAAACAAATTATTAATTATTATTTCATGAAATCTTAAAGGTATGAATTTTTATTTTATGATATGAGTAATAACTTTCAAATTCCTTTAAGCATCGCGTGTTAGTATTATATATAATTAATGATTAAAATAAATTTTTACCTGATAAACAATCAACATTTACTTTGAAAAATATAACGGGCGTATTTCAATTAAAATATGTAATTTATTAGTTAAAAAGATTTATTAGGCCTATTATTATTTCATGAAACTATAATCATATATGTTTCATTCTTATAATTATAATTTGAGTATTGACTTTTCAAATTCCTCTAACACCAAGTATTAGTTATATTTAATGCATAAATTAAGTTTTAATTAATAAATACTTAAAATTAATCATATGAATGATGGGGATGTCATGTGGTTGATGATGTGGTTAATGATGTGTCTTCACCAAAAGAGAGAAAAGCTAACTTTATAGATATAGACTAGTGGTTGACCCGCGCTACGCGCAGAATATGTTAATCTTCTTTTTTTCATTTGTTTTATTTTCGAGATAAGATGTTCCATAGATAATCTGGTAATTGTAGTATAGATTTGGATCGCATGTTTTTAAAAATTGTATATGATACATAGTTTTTGTGATTTACTATTTGAAAGTGTATTGTATAACTGTAAACTTGATATAGTAAAACAAATTCATCATTATATTTCGTTAAGGTTTTTAATCACTGTTTTGGTTTGCGATAATAATTTTGTTTTTTCGTTTTTCTAACTCTTATATTTATTGGTTAAAATCTTAATTAAGTCAATAGTTTATTATTGTCTTGGAAAATATAATAAGTTATCTATAAATACTGAGACTAGTAAATGATTATTTATCTTTTTACCACCATGAAAGTATGAAATAATTGCTAATCATTTTGATTTTTTCAGTTATTGTAAGATCAAATTTTACATTTCCCACATATTTAAATTTGTTCATTTTAAATATATGTCGTCTCATATTTTAAGAGATTGATTGTCTCTCTAGTCCTGTTCCTGAGCTTTGATATATTTTTCCTTCCCGTTATGTTTCATTTCACTGAAGAGAATTAGCAATAGCGATATTTGAATGTATACATATCAAATTGACTGGTATTATTATATTTTGTTTCTTTTAATCAATTTTTATCTTAATAGTTAGAAATATTGATGTGAACATTCGTTAATTTAATAGGTTATGATTTGTGTAAAGTAAAACAATCAAATGTTTATAAATATAACATATTATATAAACTTAAACTTAGTGTTTATTAATCACCGTAAATTGTGAAATAGTTGCCAAGTTTTTTAAAAAATTGTGATTAATGTTTAGAACATAATTAATCTGTTTCAAACGATTAAACATAATTATCTCTGTTTCAAGATAATGTTTCTCTCTTCCCAATTATGAGAGTTAATAATGAAAAGTTAAACTTATTGCCTTTCATAAAATTTCCCATGTTTTTCATATTGATGGTTGATGTGCGAAACATATTTGATATCTTCCACATGATTAACTTTGTTAGTTATTAGAGAATATCATTTGAGGTTTTAAGAGACTGATTATCTCTTTTCAATTATGAAAGATAATAGCGGATTTTTTTCGTTGAGAAATTAAAGATTGTCTATCTTCCTATTATTTTATTTTCTAGGGTTAAGTTGAGGATATATATATAGTGGTGATATATGAATAAGCATATTGGATTAACTAAGTTTGTTATGTGTAATTTTAAATTTCTCTAATAAAATAGTTCAATATAAAATTCTAATTCATTGTTTTAGATATAATAAAGTTGGTACCCTATGCGTTATGATTTAGATTCCTTTCTAGTCATTACTTAATATAATTTTTTCAGCAATTTAAATATTGATTATATCGTTTCAGAGTCATTATTTATATTAATAAAAATACTTAGTTTTAGACTGTGAATTTTTAATACTAATAATTTATATGAGTTATATATTCTTAGAGTTGATATCATGAATGCCTTTTCAAATTCCTTTTGTAACTGAATATATTAGTACAAACGTATATTTAAAATGTTAAATAGATGTTGAATTAAATTATTTTGTATAATGAGTCTAGTAAATGATTGTTTATATTTTTACCACCATGAAAGTATGAAATAACTGCTAATTATTTTGATATTTTCAGTTATTGTAAGATCAAATTTTACATTTTCCACATATTTAAATTTGTTTATTTTTAATATATGTCGTCTCATATTTTAAGAGATTGATTGTCTCACTAGTCCTCTTCCTAAGCTTTGAAATATTTTTCCTTCCCATTATGTTTCATTTCACTGAAGAGAATAACAATGACGATATTTGAATGTATACATATCAAATTGACTGGTATTATTATATTTTGTTTCTTTTAATCAATTTTTATCTTAATAGTTAGAAATATTGATATGAACATTCGTTAATTTAATAGGTTATGATTTGTGTAAAGTAAAACAATCAAATGTTTATAAATATAACATATAATATAAACTTAAACTTAGTGTTTATTAATCACCATAAATTGTGAAATGGTTACCAAGTTTTTTAAAGAATTGTGATTAATGTTTAGAACATAATTAATCTGTTTCAAACGATTAAACATAATTATCTCTGTTTCAAGATAATGTTTCTCTCTTCCCAATTATGAGAGTTAATAATGAAAAGTTAAACTTATTGTCTTTCATAAAATTTTCCATGTTTTTCATATTGATGGTTGATGTGCGAAACATATTTGATATCTTCCACATGATTAACTTTGTTAGTTATTAGAGAATATCATTTGAGGTTTTAAGAGACTGATTATCTCTTTTCAATTCTGAGAGATAATAGCGGATTTTTTTTCGTTGAGAAATTAAAGATTGTCTATCTTCCTATTATTTTATTTTCTAGGGTAAACTGAGGATATATATATATATAGTGGTGATATAAGCATATTGGATTAACTAATTTTGTTATGTGTAATTTTTAAATTTCTCTACTAAAATAGTTCAAATATAAAATTCTAATTCATTTTTTAGATATAATAAAGTTGGTACCATATGCGTTATGATTTAGATTCCTTTCAATTCATTACTTAATATAATTTTTTCAGCAACTTAGATATTGATTATATCAGTTCGGTCTCATTATTTTATATTAATAAAAATGCTTAGTTTTAGACTGTGAATTTCTAATACTAATATTTAATTTGATTTATATATTCTTAGAGTTGATATCATGAATGCATTTTCAAATTCCTTTTGTAACTGAATATATTAGTACAAAAATATACTTTAAATGTTAAATAGATGTTGAATTAAATTATTTTGTATAAATTAAATATGAAAATAATGTAGCATCCATGTAGATGATGATGTGTCATCACCAAAAGAGAGAAAAACTAACTTTATAGGTGGGTATTCGGTTCTTCGGTTCGGTTTCGGTTTGGTTTTTTTGTTATTTGGTTCTTCGGTTCTAGGGGTGGGCATAAGTAACTCGAACCGAAGAACCGAACCGGAACCGAACAAAAATTACCCGAACCAAACAAAAACCGATTATTCAAAATAATGCAATGGATCCTAAATCTTTATAATCGAAGAACCGGAACCAAATTGGAACCGAACCGAAGAACCGAATGGGTATCGAATATCCGAAACATAACTAAATTCATAGATATTTTAGTTTTAGATTGGGTGTATGTGCAGATAATTCATGCATATTGAAGTATATTATTTTAAGTGTATTGTTTCATTTTTTAATAGATTTTTAGTATTATTTTCATATGTTTATTTTATTAGTAAATTTTAGTAATTTTGTAAGTTTTGGTTCGGTTTCTTCTGTTTATTTAGAGATTTTGGAGATTTCAGTTCGGTTCTTTTGGTTTTGATTCGGTTATTTCAGTTGTTTTGGTTCCAGTTCGGTTCTTTCGGTATCGGTTATTATTCGGTTCTCCAGTTTGTATACCCGAAATTTCTTTGGTTTTTTGGTTAAATGGTATTTACCTAAAACCGAACCGGAACCGAATTTTTCGGGTACCATATGGTTCTTTAATTTGGGAACCGAACCGAACCAAATGGGAACCGATCAAAAACCGAACCGATATACATTATGTACCCATCGGACCTTTTTTCTTGGAACCGAATAGGGGTGGGCATTCGGTTCCTCGGTTCGGTTTCGGTTTGATTTTTCGGTTATTCGGTTCTTCGGTTCACTGGGTACATAATGTATATCGGTTCAGTTTCGGTTCGGTTCTCATTCGGTTCGGTTCGGTTTGGTTTGGTTCTCAAATTGAAAGAACCATATGGGTACCCAAAAAATTCGGTTCCGGTTCAGTTCCAAGTAATTACCCGTTAACCGAAAAACCCAAACAAATTTCGGGTATACAAATTGGAGAACCGAATAATAACAAAAACCCGAAAGAACCGAACAAAAACCTCCAAAATCTCTAAATAAACAGAAAAAAACGAACCAAAACTTACAAAATTACTAAAATTTACTAATAAATAAATATATAAAAATAATACTAAAAAATCTATTACAAAAATGAAATAATATACTTAAAATAATACACTTCAATATGCATGATTTACCTGCACATACACCCAATCTAAAACTAAAATATCTATGAATTTACTTATGTTTAGGGTATTCGATATCCATTCGGTTCTTCGGTTCGGTTCTAGTTTGGTTCCGGTTCTTCGATTATAAAGATTTAGGATCCATTGCGTTGTTTTGAATAATCGGTTTTTGTTTGGTTCGGGTAATTTTTGTTCGGTTCCGGTTCGGTTCTTCGGTTCGAGTTACTTATGTCCACCCCTAGAACCGAAGAACCAAATAACAGAAAAACCAAACCGAAACCGAACCGAAGAACTGAATACCCACCCCTAAGTGACAGCTGACTCACGTGGCTTGATTGTCTTTAACCCCTCACTTCAATCCAAATAAATCATCTTCTTCATCCGGGTCTGGAATTCTAATGTTGAATTGCTGAACTTGGTGGAAAATGCTCATTTATGACTTAAAAAGTCTTATTTTCACAAAACACTTTTGAAACAGAGAAATGTGAAATTCAATAGTTTAAGTCTTGAATCAAATGGTTTCTTTAAGAAAAACACCGAAAATCTATACTAAAAAGCGGTAAAATATCACCCCTATCAATCAGTTATAGTATTTTTGTTTAAGTGGATAGTTGCTAAATTGGATGATGGATGACTACTACACTAGATGGTGAAAGAGGTTTCATCCGAAAGTAGATGGTGGATAGTCACCAAGTTTAACACTGAATAATCGCTAAATTGAAATGATAAATAAAGTATGGTTCAAAATAGATGTTGGATAATCACTAAACTATATATATATATATAAGGTATCGTAAAATGGTTGATAGATGATCATGAAACTGGATTGTAGGTCTTCTATAAATTTAAAATTAATGCAACATTAAGGATACAAAGAGTACTGTACAACAGCACTACCCAATACGCAAAGATATTTGAAACTATCTGTTATACAAATCATAAACATAAAATCTACTCATCTTACCAGTTTTTTCTGTTTGAAATTAGTCCGAACGTCCGAAGGAATAACCAGCATTTGCTCATTCAAGATAAGTTTGGTAGATTTTTGAAACAGTTGTCTTGCTTCTCTTTATCCTTAATTCTTAGTTATTTGATGTTTAGCTTACTATTAGATCTTTTTATTCTAGTTTGTATAATACATTTTTTGTGACACGGTAGCTAATCAAAAGACTAACCTTAAAGAGTTTTGCCTAGTTGATTATTGTGTGGTTGATTAGAAAGAAAAAAGAATAGACAAGCAGACAGATCATTAAACGATATGTAGGTTCTTCATGTTTTGAAAATGTGATTCTATCGCATGTTTACTATGCGCAATAACACGTGTGGAATGGTAAAATCTATACATATAAAAGAGACTGTTTGTGGCTTCTGAGAGTGTCCACCTCAACTAAACAAAATCTTTGCAATCATGCCACGTGGCACGCTCAATATCCATTTTAGCGTAATGGGCATGTATGTGGTAATGACTTAACATGCATGGGCTGCCACAGCCCATTTGACTTAACATGCATGGGCTGCCACAGTCCATTAACGGAACAAAGAACGCAAAAAAAAAAAAANNAAAAAAAAAAAAAAAAAAAAAAAAAAAAAAATGAAAAGAGAAAAAGAAAAAAACCTTTCGTCTTCGATTTTGCTGATCTGCAACTCTTTTCAGTTTCCTTCCATCAATTACTGAGGCGTTTCAACCCATCTTGATGCATTCACTCATACCTTCAATAGCCACTATCTTTCATTGATTATTTCCCCACTTGAGGACCCCTTTAAAATCCTACAACTGTTTACTAGCTCTCGGATCATTCTCATCTACTTTCGTTTTTAAACTTCAAATCTTTCTCTCTAGGGTTTTTGGGTTCTCTGTTGATTAACAAAATCGAAATGGGCTCTTCGAGGAGCCAATTTAAAGCCATGCTTAGTAAGAATTGGCTTACAAAACTTTTAAATTATGATGTATTTCCACTGTTCTTTGTTGATTTTAAATTGAATTTTCTGCTTCATTTGTGAGTTTTTAAGTTTTCAAATGGGGTTTTATTATTCCAATTTTTTGCAGATTTTGCTTCAGACTATTGTAATGTTGTTGTTTATATATGTGAGACAGTAGATTGTTACTTTGATTGGATTGTGATTTTGATTAACTGATATTTTGTCTCTTCGTTGATTATTGCTGGCACATATAGTGGAAAAAGATTTAGAGAACAAGTGATATTGAATTTGGTAGCTTCAAGTAAAAAGATGTCGAACGTCCACTCGAAGTGCTTTCTTGGAGACACTTGAGTGCCCTCTCTCCAAGCAAACCTTAGGTTCCATTCTCTCCATTCACTTTTTTTTACTTAATTTTCTATATACTGCATAATATTTAAGAATGTTTTGTGGATAGTAACAAATCTCAGCTCATCAAATTCTTAAAACTTGATTTTGATCTCATAGCAGCTCCAATATTTTCCTCTTCTCTTATCTCCTCCGTTCGTCATGGTTCTTGATTCAGAAGAAGCTATATCACAATGTTATTACCTCATCTATCTCAGTGCTTTGTAATCAACTGTTATTGCTCACTATTGTTGCTCGTGCTGTTGTTCTTCTTATTTTTCATTTAAACATGTAAATATGAATAAATGTAACTTTGTATATTAATCGTATTATTCTTTCTTTTTTTTCTTTTTTTTTGGGTTCTAAGCTATTATTTAATAATGATAGCTCATATAGTCACAGTTGATATACTCTTAGGAGATTTGAATTACCAGGAGGCAGGAGCATACATATCAAGCTCTCTTTGCATCTAATGGTCTTTTATTTTAAAACTGTTATAATTCAATATCGCATTACTATCAGATTCTGTTTTGTAGTCTCTTTTTTTCATTTCTTTCCAATCTTGCAAGTGGTCAAGAGAGGTTGTAACGGAGGAGGAGATGTGTCATAGGGATCAGATCTAAAAATTAGCATAGACATTTTTTTCTTACCGAAAAATTATATATATCACCAAAAAAATTAAAAGTTAAAAACCTTAAGAAAAAATGACAAACACTCTTTTTAATAAAATTTATCTACGAACACAATTATTAAGCTAAGCAAATTATAAAAGATAATGTAAACAATGTTTAAATATTATTGGACATCATTATTTTGATATATTTTATTAACATAAATTTGCCCGTAGTGCGGATCCAAACCCCTAGTATGAAAATTAAAAGGTGATTTTAAAGTCATTTCGTACCGTTTAAATTTATAGATAATTTAGGTGAATATTCATTAACCTAATAAATAGTAGTTTTTGGCATTTCATATTTCCAGGTAAATACCCGTTAACCAAAAAAACCTAAACAAATTTTGGGTATACAAACTGGAGAACCGAATGATAGCCGAAACCGAAAGAACCGAACTGGAACCAAAACAACTAAAATAACCGAATCAAAACCAAAAGAACCAAACTGAAACCTCCAAAATCTCTAAATAAACAAAAAAAAACGAACCAAAACTTACAAAATTACTAAAATTTACTAATAAAATAAATATATAAAAATAATACTAAAAATCTATTAAAAAATGAAATAATACACTTAAAATAATACACTTCAATATGCATTACCTACACATACACCCAATCTAAAACTAAAATATCTATAAATCTACTTATGTTTTGGATATTCGATACCCATTCGGTTCTTCGGTTCGGTTTCAGTTCGGTTCCGATTCTTTGATTCTAAAGATTTAGAATCTACTAAGATTTTTTGAATAATCGATTTCGGTTCGGTTCAGATATTTTTTGTTCAAGAACAATTCTTCGGTTCCAGTTACTTATGTCCATCTATTATTTCAACTACTTGGAAAGAAAACACGGCCAAATTTCACGATGGGATTATAAGTTTTTTTTCTTTTCCTTAATGTCAGCTTTGATTAAATATTATCTTAAAGGATACATGCAACGACTAGGATATTTACCATTATAAAAAAAAAAGTTTAGGGACAAACAGTCACAAAAGCTCAATTCGTCAATGGGAGAGGTCTCTGGCTCTAAACTTCGGAGTCTTATGTTTACAAATACGAAGCATCTATAAGATTTGAACATTCATAAAACTCTGAATTCTCTCTCTCACCACTTGGTCAGATAACTGTTTTTGAGAGCAGTTGAGGAATCTTCCATACTTTCAGTCACAGGCTTATGTGGTGTTCATAGAAGGCCCAGCGTCTTCAGCTGTTGGACATGCTCAGATGGTAAAACGGGAGGTGACCATTCAGACCCCATCATTTCCCCATCTACATCCTCAACTACATACTCCTAAGAATACCAAATTACAAAATAAAAACATAATTAAACAAAATGATACAGAACAGCAAAAAGATGAACAAAACTCCTCACCTTTGTTAGCATTCTTTTAGCGAGAATGTGGTAGTGGCGCTGCCAAATGCGTTGACCAACCATTGTTGCAACCAACACGCTGTAGAATATACCGATAACTGTAAATAAACCGAGAACTACTAATGCCATTATGAAGAGCAATGGCAGTCCGGCTTCTCCTGCCCCTCCAAGGCAACCACCACATTCACTTACTGCACTTGCACAGCCTTCAGTACATGCGGTACAATCTGCCCACATGCAAATAGTTCCTGGTAGATGGCAGTCTGTGCAAATCCTGCATATTGATATAAGATATTTAAATATATGGGTAAAGGAAAAAACTGAAAGAAAAAAACAATGAAATAGTATTATTTAAGCTTGTACCCAGGTTGACAGCAGCATAGACACAATTCACGGCAAGGCTGAGCTAAGTCATTGCGAACTCTTCGATCGTAGCAAGTTATGAAGCATCCAGATAGACCCAGCAGAGCAAAGAATAATAAGGCCCCTGAAGAAAACAAAATCCTCTTGTGATACACATGTCACATGCGTAATTCAAGAATCACGTGACACAAAATTCTTTGGTAACAAATTTTCATTTGTAAAATTTTAGTTTGTAACAGTTCATATATAACCTTTCAATTTCTTAACTTAAAGTATGTCTAAAGAATGACAAGAACCCTTGTTTTATTTCCGACTAGTTAGGAGCAGAAAGTACATGAACAAAAAAAACCATCTGAGAGAAATGTCCTTGCATGGCAATCTCAGATTCTGATCTATGCAAAGAGTTAACTAGGAGATATGTAAACAAGCAGATATAGCATTTCCATACAAGACAAAGGATGTATCCTAACACCGAAACTTGGCAGAGATCTTAGTCAAACTAGTATATCGTCTAGAGGAGTGTTTGATAAGGGATCATACCACACATGTAATAAAATGTGACCTCACTGTCAAAACCCCAAATATGACGAAGCCATGATTGCTGGTAAGCATCTATGAAATAGACCGTGTATGCCAATGCAGCAATTACCTATGAAAAGATGAAGTCATACAGAAAACTCAAATTAGATATATTACTAAATGAAAAAACCAAATAATGTAAGTAAAGAAAGCATAGATGAGAGGTGAATATGATTACAAGTTGAACAGCAAGAAATATGGATAAAATGTCACGAGTAACAAAGAAGCGAAACTTCAATGTGCGCCATTTCCTATCTCCAGCACCATGAACTCTCAGATAATATGGAGCTTTGCAAGTTGTGCAGTGTGCAAATGCAAAACCTTCCTGCAATAATATGAGATTGCTGCGCTTTAACACCTGATAATGACCCAATAACATGACTCATGTAACATATACCAAGTCTAAAAGTTTTACATCCAAAACGATACTTCTTTAGTCTTTCTTAATAGAACAAAAATCTACATCTACAACAAGAGGAAAAGGTTGTCATATTAGACTGGAAAACGAATGGACAACAATACTCTTTTAAGTAAGAATAACGGGTTGCCATGAACGTATAGAAAACATGTACCTTTATAGCTCGCCAATGATCCAAGCAATCGCGATGTACATACTTTGATGTTCCTTTGCATTTGCATGGGGCAATGAAATCCCTACCTGACACACAAAGAACCAAAACCTCTCTCTAAGTCGTAATTATTAGCTTGTGGATGCAATTTCAAATGAGCAAGACTAATGGAAAGCACCCTATCTACCATCTGTAAGAGTTTGTAAAGTCAGTAATGACTATTGACTAGTAGCAGCAATAAACCTCATTTGTAAACAAATTTTCATCATCCGAATCCTTGAATTGAATTCCAAGCAACGTATAGTAGCAAAAAGCAACGATTCGAATCTAGGAGAATACCATCAGTTTCAAGGCAGATTCGGCACTGAATTTGTTCACCATGTCCGGCTTCGAGATCAATCTCGGAAGGCTCCAGCATCGGTGATGGCGGAACCAACGGCGACAACTCCAGTTCATCCGCCATCAAGATTTCCAAATCTGGGTAAAACCCAAAGAAAACCCAGATAGAGAGAGATCGAATTGGTCGAGCTCTGATCCGATTTTGTTAAATTTATGTTTTTTGTTGGTTAGGTGTTTGCTGCCGTTAAACAAGAATATGTGACATGACCCGACACCGGTTCGAATCAAATTCTTTTTTGTCCTTCTATAGAAAATTCTGATCATTTCTTAGGAGTATTTTTCCTTTGTTGTATTTCATGTGGCAATCCCATTAATTATTTGTCTTGGACGAATCAGTATTGAGTTCAAATCCAGAAAATATTTAAATTATTCTTAAGGGATTTTGTCGAGTTAATACAATATTGGACACCAACGGTTCGAGATTTGTTTGGAAAATATAGGAGACTCATAGTTTGGATGATTATCATAAATGATGAAGATCACATAATACCGATATGGAAGTGTTGGTATCGGATAGTCAATTTTTCAGGACTGTTGTCAAAAGTAATGGCTTTTTGTCATGCAGTGTGTAAATTAAAGTTTTAGCCATGAGATGCTAAACCAAGTCACACTTTGCATTAGAGGAAGATCGGATTCAAAGAAAGAAAATAATAGATTTTCTGTTCCATTAACGAGTCAGACTTTTATTCAGTAAAACATCGTCAAATTCGCTTCTTTGTTGTTATCATCCTCTGTATATGGCACATATATTTGCTTATGTAATAATTTGTTTTTTGAAAGTTTTGTACTTGTCCATTGTAATCCTAACTCTTGTAAACAACTCTTGATTATCAATGATATAGACTTTAATAAAAAAAAAATCTGATCAAATGCATTCGGTTACCCGTTCAGATTCGATCCGAGTTTTCGAATTTAGTGCTATATTATCCGTTCTATTAATTTTAGTTTTTGGATTATGTTCAATTCGGGTACATTCGCGTTCGGTTACCCGAAAGATCATATAAGAAATAACTGTTCTTTTATTGAGCATCTTGATTATTATTAAATCTGAAGAGTTTTAATACCTAATACACCGAAGAAAGTGTGAATACAAGAAAGAAAAAACGTGAATACAAACGCTTCTTTCAATCATCCGAACACCTGCAATAATTTGATAGGAAACCAAATTAGCTATTGTTATGCCCTCCTGTCTTCGAACCGTGTATCAATTGCTTCACTTATCATAAATAGATCATCTTCGAAGGTGGGTAGTCCGTAACAAACTCCGAAACTAATACAATATTTGAAGTTTGTGAAAAACCGATCAAATATGGTAACCATAACCGATGGGACTAACTTCTACTAAGAGAGAAAATAATTAAAACTACACACTATAATAAAACTAAGAGGTTGAAAACGATTTTATTAAAAAAAAGATGGTTGATAGTTTCAATGGAAACGATCGAACCATCAATTTGGCTCTTTTGGACGCATTCTCAGAGTATATACCGAACCAAATCGGTTATAACCACCCGAAGCTTTATACACTCGCGGTTCCAGACACAAGTAATGAGTAATCATCATCAGAAGAGAGATTTAGGGACAAACACTATGACGATGATAGTAACACTAATGATGAAGATGCCTTGGTCCGTAAGCAAAAAGGAAAGTTTCTTGCTTTGAATGATGATAATGAATCAAGTGGTATTGCCAAGTAGTAGAAGAAGCATATAAATGAAGAAGAGGTTGCGTCATCATCATCATAACCGGACTCCTTTCCGGAAGGATTTTTGTATAGTCGATGCACGCTGTCACGGTGAGAATCACCGAATCCAACTTCGTCAAACTATTTTGCCTCTTCGAGATCTGTAACCTTTGTCCTCTACGTCTCTTAAACCTATAGATAGTTGTATTTATTTAAGAAAGTAAACAAACAAACTAAAAGAAGAGTACAGTCGACGTCGGAGCCAACATCGGCCGAAGATCACGGTATTGAAGTTGTAACTATGGCCTAGAAAACGGTTTTTGGAAGTCCCCAGATGAAACAACTATTAAATTATGATAAATTCATATATTGTGGATATTTCAATTGTTTGATTAGACTACAACTGATGTCTTCATTAACTTTAAATATAATTCATGTTTTAGGTATATAATTGTATTTTTGCCATTTTCGGGTATTCGTGATGTTCTCAGTTCGGTTCAGGTTCGATTTTGGTTCTTTGGATATAAGAGTTTACTAAATTATTTGCACGCACCTTGTGCAAGCTATGATTTGTATTGTTGTATCTTATTAAATGCAAAATTAGTAATATAAGTGAGTCATTTAACGGAAATGTTCATAGAATTGAGAAATATTGAAACAAAAACAAAATTGTTCAGGAAATGTAAAGTAAGAAAGATTATCAAACACTTCTTTATAGACGACATTGGTAATTCTTTTCTGCACTTTTCATCCTTGTCTGTTATTAAATTTTTTATTCCGGATCTGGACTTCACTCTTGAAAGTCAACATATAGCTGTCCGTGAAAAAATACAAGCCTAGTTAGAAACAAACCTACATGTTCAAAAGATTATCTTTGGCTCTTATTAATTGTCATTGCAAAACCAATGACACCGGAAACTGTGTTCACCGCATGTTGTAAGGTAAGTTGTGATTCGTAGGAGTCACAAACATCCTAGGTATCATATTAAAACAATATCATTTTCCAATTTGTCATTCCTACCGATGATCCTAACTTGAAGAACATGCTTATTTATTTGAACACTTATAAATATAGTCCCATTACACAATCCACCCTTTGGATCAATATTTCAAAGACACATGACGAGCACTAACCTTTAACTTCAATTTATGTTTTGGTAGTCTAGAAAGATCGACGCCTTTAAACAATTCAAGAGAGTTATGTGTTTAACTCTGCTAAGCGGAGTTAAAGTGCTTCGGCCCATTTTGACCCGACCCATGAACCTTAGTGGTAAAAAAATGATCATAATGGGTAATGGGTAAAATTTCTTTCTTTGTTGGTTAGGTGCTTGGTGCCGTTAAACAAGAATATGTGACATGACCCGACACCGCTTCAAATCAAATTCTTATTTGTCCTTCCATAGAAAATTCTGATCAAATGCATTCGGGTATCCCTTCAGATTCAGATCGGAGTTTTCGATTTTAATGCTATATGGTCTGTTCTAGTACCGGGTTTGGTTTTGAAAGATCATAGAAGAAATGAAAATAGATTAATTTTGAAAAAAAATTGGTTAAATGATGATAAATTCATATATTGTGGATATTTCAGTTATTCTGATTTAAAAAACAATTGACATGCGGACTAAACGGGTCGCCTAATTGTGTCAAAATCGTATGTCTCCTTCCTCTGTCAAAACTGTTTGAAACCAACCCTAAAAACATTATAATCAAATTCCTCCCATTTCCGGTTCTATAAGCTCATACCTATACTGCATAAGTTTTGAACGGGTTTTGGCTCGCGGATTGCAGACCCAATGAACACTCCTTACAAATAACCTTATGAATCGGATAAACTACATGATCCAACCAAATATCCGAATCCAAAACCTCACCATTCATAAATATGAAGTTTTACTTAAAAAAAATCTCAAAGCCCAATAACAAATTAACCGAATGACGAAACCCAAAAACCTTTTTTTTCGAACACAGCACAAAGCCACAAACCCTTTCTTCTTCCCCCAATTCCTCTTCTCCAAACTCCCTCTTTCAGTAACCTATTTAACCGGAGTCTGGTTTTGTGTGGAGACTGCCATCAACGATGACAAAAGAAAGGGAGGATCGAAAGAAGGAGAAAAAGGAGAAGAAGCGACGCGAGGCGGAAGAACTTGAGGCGCGGGAGAAGAAAATCTCGAAGAAGTCCAAAAAGTCGGAGAAATCTAAGAAGAAATCCGATTCCGATGTAGAAGAGAAACCTCATAAGAAATCTAAGAAATCTGATTCCGTTGAAAAGGAGAAACCTCATAAGAAATCCAAGGAAAGCAAAAAGAAGAAACACAAGAGATCAGAAGAATCCGAAGACGAGGAGCCACAGACCCAAATTGTTCGTTCAGTTACTGTCCCGATTGCCGGCAACGAGTCCGACTCGGATTCGGAGTTCGACAAGGAAGACATCAAGCATCTTCTTGAATCTTACTCCAAGGAAGAGCTCGTGAGCCTCATATACAAAACCGCCGAAAAGGGTTCCCGATTGGTCTCCGCCGTGCTTGAATCGGCGGATCGTGACAGCACTAAGCGCAATATATTCGTGCGTGGTCTTGGATGGGACACAACGCACGAGAATCTCAAGGCGGCTTTTGAGGTCTATGGGGAGGTAGAGGAGTGTTCTGTGGTCATGGATAAGGACACGGGTAAAGCCAAAGGATATGGTTTTGTGCTCTTTAAGACGCGTAAATCAGCCATAGAGGCGCTCAGAAATCCAGAGAAGAGGATGTACAATCGCACCGTGAGCTGTAGCCTAGCTAAGCCGTATGGGACTGGAAAGTCACGGGAACATGTTGAATCGGTCAAGATTGATCTAACTCATACGGCTAATCAGAGCGATATGGCATTGCCCGGGTTAGATTCGACTCATGCTCATGGCCTGGATAAGGGACACCAGCACCATAATATGGCAATGTACGCAGGACACAACATGCCCTTTTATGGACACTCTCAGCCACCTGGTTTTAATCCTATGTATGGTGCAATGATGGGTAATCAGATGGTTGCTGGTCTACCAAACTATCGTATGTTTGGCCCGGGTATGATGAACCAGTTGCCACCCAACCATATGGGCATGGTGGGGCAATATGTTGGTGAAGGTAATGGTGTTGGTCCTGGATTTGATGATGAACGTGCTTGGTATCTGAGATAAAGAGAGATCAGGTGTTCTGACCCCTTTTTGGTTCGTTGATATTTATGCTCCTTTCTTCAATTACAATTTGAGTTTTAGATTAGGCTAAAGATTAATCAGGTAGCTGCAACTTGATATCTCGAAAATTGGCGGACTTCTTATCTTTTTTTGGTGTGTTGCTTTATATCCTACAGTTAAGTTTCAATGGCACTTTTTTTAGTTTCTTAGGTTCAGTCTTTTCTGACTTTGCAAAGGTATTTATCTCCATATGACTCTTAGAGAAGGAGATGTCTCTTTCTACTTGTGTTCTACTATGTTCTTGCAAAAAACTGCTCCGAGGTTTCCAGTAAAATTATCCGTAATCAATATTCATTGGTTTTAAGTGGTTTGATATCTTCTTTTCCGTTTTGATTGATGGTTCCATTGTCTTCCTCTTTGCCATCAAACAAACATCTGGTTTTCTTCTGTGGCTTGGCTTGTGTGTGTTTCTTCGTCTTTTCGTCCCATTATTGTTCTTCTGTTTTCCCGTTTTACCATCACACGTCTGGTCCCAATAGCTAGAGAAGAAGCTTATGACATTAAAAGTATTGTCCACTATATGTCATAACTTCATCTGCAGTTGTCTTGTGACCCGTTTGTAGGATCAGACGTAATGGTTTAACGTCATTGTTTTAAATCCTCTTTGCCGAAAAAGTTTTGATACTCTTTCGAAAGCTTCCTGTTGAATTTTTTTGGGAATATAGTTGAGATTTCTATTTATCAAACATTTGATTGTTTTCTGGCAAAGGATTTATAAACTTTCTCAGTGTCTTTGATCACATTCACTTTTTGTCTTTCTGTTACAGTCTTCCTCTTTTATGTTTGTGTTTTTATCTCAGTCGCCTAAAGTTTCAGGATTGTCTTTGTTCATTTGGTCCTACCCAGTTTGTTTTTCATCTCTTTGTTCTGGATGTGCCTTGTTTTTTCAACCGCTGCTTGAGCATTTGTTATCCAGATGATGCAGCTTTTGTTTATAACTGGATTTTCACAATGACCCGATGCCAGTCTAGCAATCCAGTATCGAAATTGTTCAGTTTTTCTTTTGGTTTTGGATTGTTATTAATCCTGCGAGTTTTGATCATATATTTTGTTGTGAAGGGTTTGTTTGTTTTTTAAATGGGGCTGTGAACAGCCAATGTTGCTCACTAATCTGAACATGGTTCTGTAGTAGCCAGAGCCATCGACTGTAATTAATTTGGACAGCCTATGTTGGGATCACCGGTAGTTGTGTCCTAGTTAAATAAAAAGCGGCGAAATTGAACACATACGCGGGATACTGGTGAGTAAAACCATGGAGTCTATTTTATTTTTATATAAGTAGAATGGAGTGAAGTCACAAAAAAAAAAAACTGAAAAAGCCCTAAACTTGTGGTATGGCGAAAACCCTAGACAAATCTAAGAAGCGGAAACGCGTCCAATCCAAATCCAAGAAACCCAAGATTGAACCTGAATCCTCGAGCTCGGATTCGGAATCAGACCATGAATTTGATCCCGAAGAGCTCCGAGAGCTTCTGCAACCCTACTCGAAGGAGCAGCTCGTCGATCTGATTTGTTCCGCTTCGCAGATCGGTTCCTCGATCTATTCCGCGGTCCTAGAAGCGGCCGACCGTGACGTCACCCACCGGAAAATCTTCGTTTATGGTCTTCCATGGGAGACTACGCGAGAGACTCTTGTCCCGTTCTTCCAAGAGTATGGCGAGATCGAAGAGTGTACGGTCGTTATGGACAAGGTCACGGGCAAGGCCAAAGGATTCGGATTTGTTTTGTTCAAAAATCGGAGAGGTGCGAGAGAAGCGCTCAAGGAACCCAAGAAGAGGATCCTTAATCGAACGGCGACGTGCCAGCTTGCTTCAATGGGGCCTGCAGCCTCGGGAAAGGGGCAGGACCAGGCTGCTCCGGTTAAGATCCATTTGGGCTCGAGCCACCCCCAACAATTCACTCCTGGAATGGCTCCATCGCCCTTTATGCTAGGGAACCAATACCATCCTGTTTACGGACCCGGAATGTTGGGGAATCCAGCTCTAGCATCACCCGCGGGAGCCTACATGTATCCCATGATGGGTCAGCCAGCTGTTGCTGCCGGTCTATCTGTTCTTGACTCTTACTTTAGAGCTCACACTGCCTTTCCAGATTCTGATACCAGAATAAGAGGGACCAGTAAAGATTCGGATGCTCATGGCTACTCAAACTATTCATGGTAAGCTCACTCTAACCTTTCATGTTTCTTTGCAATCTGTAGATTAGATAACAGGTTTAAGCCTGCGTGACTCTCTTAATTTGGTTACTGGACTCTCTTGGCTGAAATGTTTAACTAAAGGTATCACTCGAGGAATTAATTGCCTTGACTATAATACCTCATACTTGCTTCGGCATGATGAAGCACCAAGTTTTTGTTTTCCTTCATTTCGTGTTTTGCTTGTTTTCCCATTTTTGGTTTTGTTTTCTTTTATTTCCTTTCAGTTTCTGGTTTTACAGTTTTCTTAGTACCATTTATTTTATCTTGCTGAGCTTAATTTCAGATGCACAATTTGATTCATTTCATGGGCTATATCGTTTTGCTCAGCTTTATAATTTGATCGTTCACCATCACTACCCTCTTCCGATTTGGGTGGTAGTGACTTTAAGTTGACCACTTTAGCGTTTTGCTGTATCGCTCAGGGTTTTAGTCTCTCTGATTTGAGTTTAACTATGGTTTTGATGGTTTGTCCCTTTGCTTTCTTTGGTTTTCATTTTTCGGAGGATCAGGGATGGCTTTTGTTTCCATATGTCGTTTTTCTGTCTTAAGCTTTTTGATAAAGTTATGTTTTGGTTTGTTTTCTTGAACCCTCACTTTGCAGATGATGTTGAGCTGAGCGTGAGAATAATAAACATGCGGTTCTGGGATTTCTGTTTGACATTTCTTTCTCTCATCTCCGTTCTCTTCTGTTTCACATTGTATTTGCTGCTTACTAATATCAAATCAGTATTTGAAGGGGGTTTTTTTGTATTGTTTTCTTTTTATGATTTCCATTTGGATTTTACTTTTGTCCGCTACAGTTCGACAGACGGTCTATTGCTCAGATAATTCTGTGTCTTACTCTATTAATAAAATTATGCTTACTCTATTGTTTGCTTTAAGAGGTTTGTTGTCTTGTTTGAGACTAATGTTTTATGCTTGTGTTCCTGAGGAGACCTCTTTGGCCATGGATTTTATTCGGGATCAAATGGACTCAGATGACATGACTTTCTGCTTTGTTTGCATTGTTCAATCAAAGTGATAGGATAAATTTCTTTGGACCCGTTATGCTAGCTAAAGTTTGTTGACCCTTGAAGTTGTTATGGATTTGATGGCGTATTGATGACCTCATTAGATGAGCATATATAAAAGATTGTCTAAAGAACCGCTGGTGACATTGGATCTTAAAATGGTACATTGTAAACAGTCTTTTTGGTTTATGAAACAACAAAGACAGTCGAAGTTAAAGCTGATGATGCCTTGAGATTCTCCTCAGGTAAAACCCATAACAAGTTTTGCTTTTCAAATCTAAATGTTAGGGGATAATAGCATTGTTCACTTCTTCCTCTTCTTTGGTGGCTGTAGAGCCTCCTCCTCATCTTCCTCTTCCTCTAGTTCTGCCTCCGCATCTTCCTCTTCCTCTTCCTCTGCCTCTGCCTCCTCATCTTCGTCCTCTTCACCACCATCTTCATCATCATGGTTATCATCATCATCATCATCATTGTCGTCATCACCTCCTTCGGCTTCATCATCGTCATCATCTCCTGCTTCACCATCCTCTTGAGGACCACTTGGTGGTGCTTTCTTGGTCTCCTTTCCATCTTCACCACCTTCTTCGTCGTCCACTGGATCACCGCCATCTCCATCCCCATCCCCATCCCCATTGTTTCCATTGGCTTCTTCTGCATCAACCACCTTGTATCCGTTCTCAATAACATTACCCTCCAAGACAGCGAGCTGTGGTTGAAATTTTTTAAAAGTTAACATGGTGAAATGGAATGGGCCATTGGGACATGGGCCTTCTTCTAGATAATAGATTTGGAAACCTGGAAGCATAAATTTATGGAATATACCCTTTCTGATATTTTCTGGACCCCACAATTTTATATACGTAATTAAAAAGTCTATCCTCACACTCTCTCTCTCTCTTTCATTAAAGCAACCGTCCTCAACTAATCCCTATTATTTTACATCCTCACAATATATATATATATATATATATATATATATTCACCACAATTAAAATAATAATTGATTCTTTCAACCACCCGTTTTCTAAAGAAAATACCACTTCGAGGTCGAGTCGGTCAAATTTAGTTTTGTAAAAATATAAAAGCGTGGTATATTTTTCTTTTTGTAAAGACATATATGGGTTATGAAGAAAGGTTGTTATACGACCGACAATAGTAATTGCAAACGTTGTCAAGAAAAGAGAGAGAGAGAGCTTGCCTGAGCGAAGAGGTGTAGCACAGAGAAGAGCACAGTAGCCGTCAGAGCCAAAGCGGAAGTTGCGTTAACAAGCACCAGAGACAACCTCAAACCTTGTTTTTCCAACTCCATTCTTTCTTATCTCTGCAGTTCAATAGTGTTTTGCGGATACCGTTAGATCTGCAATAGTTATAACAGATACGTAGAAAATCTTTGTCCTACATTTCATAAACTTTATTTTTTAAGGACAGACAATTAAGAATAGTGGAAAAGAGACTTTCACAACTTACTTGACAAAATGAACATGAAACAGAGATTAACGTACCGGAGAAAAGTGCTGTGAAACTTAAGGAAAGTCTTTGAAAAATAAACTAGAAGTGAAAGAAAGAAGCAGTGTTCATCAATGGAAGAGTTTTGAGATTTGTGATCAAAGAAGAGTCTGAGATATAGACAGAAGAGAGAGAGAGAGTGTGTAAGTGAAGCTGCCCGTAGTTGTTACTACGAATCCTATGGGCAGTTCGGGCAACTCCTCTGTGTAAATTGACCTGCCCGGACCTGCCACGTAAGCCAAACAAGTGTGGGCTCATATACATATCATGCCGACCAAGATCTTCTTCTTCTTCTTTATATATCTCTCCACGTATAATGTATAATGTATAATGTATAATGTGGTCAATGGTAGAAAAAAGCTTTAGCAACAAAACAGAACATATTCTCTTCTTCTCCTATACTTTCTTTCTTTCCTAATGTTCCATTACTCTTTATTTCCTTTATGCTTTTCCAAAAATATCTCCATCGTTCATTTTATCCTTCTCCTTTTTAAGCACCATCTCATCTTATTCTAATGCTATACAATGATACATAGCAGTATACCAAATAAAGAAAGAGGAAAACTTTTGTTGGTTTCCCTTCATAGAAGAAACCGTATATGAATCTATTTACTGATGTTCAGGTTCTCAGAAGTATTTTTACAATGGCTAGGGTCATCTCACCAATAATCCCGGCAAGAACAATGCCCATCTTTGAAATGGTGAAACCTTGTAGTGTCTCTCACTATTATTTCCCTACACGTAAACTTGGAGATATATTTTATAGCCGTATGGCAATCATTGCACACTCTCAGATTCTTCATGATCCTCAACGTTGTTTTATCCGGAGTGCTAATCAACCCAAAAGCGATTGCTAGTTTCTCGCTGTGGTGCCTTAGAATCTGCTCCTTAACCTCCTCCTCTAGGTCGTGCAATACAGAAGCTGTGTCAGGAATGTAGCCCATTTTCTTTATCTCGTCCCATATCTTCTTCATGCTTTTGTAGATCTCTTTCTTTTGTGCATGAGTCCCGTCTTCCACTCCAAAGACGTGGACTTTATGCTTCACTTCAATCCAGCTGAACCCTTGTTCCTTTTTCACTCTCCCATCTTTCATGGATTTTCTTATCTTAGCAGCATCGTCCCACTGTCCACAAGCTGAGTATAAGTTAGCCAAAGCCGAGTAAGCCCCGCTGTTCTCTGGGTCGATAACAAGCAGTCTCTCTGCTGCAACTTTCCCAAGATCGACGTTCTTGTGAACCCTGCAAGCAGAAAGCAGTGAGCCCCATGTCACTACATCCGGCTCTATCGGCATCTTTCTAATGAACTCTTGTGCTTCCTCTAATAACCCAGCACGTCCAAAAAGGTCTACCATACAAGCGTAATGGCTAAGAGTAGGTTCAATTTTGTCTACGTTCTTCATCATTTCAAAGTATTGACGGCCTTGGTTGACCAGACCCGCGTGAGTACAAGCAGAGAAAACACCGACATATGTTATGTGATCAGGTCTTAATCCGTCCACCAGCATCTTCTCAAAGAGCGCAAGTGCGTCTTCTGCGTGACCGTGCTGTCCCAACGCCAATATCATGGATGTCCAAGATACTGTATCCCTTTTGCATTGTATCAAATCAAATGCCCGCCTTGCCGATTTAATGTTACCTGCCTTTGCATACATTGTTATCAACGCATTGCTAACAGAAACCGAATAAACTTCCCCTGACTTTACAGCACTCCCATGGATTTGCATGCCATGGCCCAAAGATGCCAAACTCGAGGCTACACTTAACATTGCTGCAAGTGTGTAACTATTTGGTCTTTGCCCTTCTCCAACCATTGATCTGAAAATGTTTATAGCTTCAGCGTACAACCCGTGTTGCTCGTATCCAACAATCATAGCGGTCCATGCAACTACATCACGATCTTTCAACGAATCAAATATAACCTTAGCTTGGTTCATGTCTCCAAGCTTGATATACCCATCAAGTAAAGCAGTAAAACCTTCTATCTTTAGATCCGTGGTTCCTTTTTGTTCTATGATTCTTCGGGCAATCTTGACCCCTCCACACCTTGAATACATCGAAATCAGGGCGTTTAACACAATTGCAGAGATGTCAAAGCCTGTTGTAACAATATGCGAATGAATCTGCTTGCCAAAATAGAAATTCTCAAGATTGGCACAAGCAGATAACACACTTGTCAAAGTGAATCTATCTGGTGATAAAAGAGAATCCCTCAGCATCTTCGAAAACATATCTAGAGCTCTGAGATGATACCCGCTCTGACTATAGCCAGAAATCAGAGAATTCCAAGTGACTATATCCCGCGTAGCCATTTGCTCGAACTGGGCCAAAGCAAGATCCACCTGACCAACCTGCATGTGTAACGCAATCATAGCATTCCAGCTTGAAATATCTCTAACGACCATTCTATCGAAAATAACATTTGCCATCATGGGATCACCACACTTTGCATACATATTAAGCAGAGAATTCGAGACGGAAACATTACTAGGAAGGCCAAGCTTCACGATGAAAGAATGGACTTTTTTACCTGTACCCAAACAGCGAGTTGCAGCAATCGATGCAAGTACATTCGTAAGCGTAAACTGTGTCGGCTCAATCCCTTCTCTCATCATTTCCCCCAAAATTCTTATAGCCTTTCGATATTGACCAATTTTCTTATACCCTACAATCATCGTGGTCCACGAAACCGAATCCCTATGAGGCAGTTGATCAAAGAATACACATGCGGAATCCATATCTCCCCGTTTAGCATATGCGGAGAGAACAGTGTTCCATGAAAACGCCGTTCTCAGAGGCATTTCATCGAACAACTTACGTGCATGAAGAGCATAACCAGTCTTCGAGTAAGCATTCATCAGATTATTCATGAGGTAAACGCTGAAAACGAGACTCGATTTAATAACGCGACAATGAACCAATTGCGCTGTGAAACGACCATTGGACTTAACAGATTTTTGCAGGAGATTGGTGCAGAGTTCTAACAGAGTAGGTAACGAAAGTGGAACTGGAGCATCCATGAAAAGCTGCTGTAGAGTAAAAGGGATGAATGTAAATCTTCAAAACATCTCTTCTTAAGCTTAAAATTCTGGTGAAGATATCTGCAAAGGTGACAACTTTGTAATAAAAATATTTAAATTTGGCGGCAAACTCGTCAAAAATTCATTTTTGTCCTGCTACACCTAAAACTTCGAACTGATAATTTGTGAACTAGCCTCAAAATAAAGAGTATGTTATTCTTATAATTAAGCAAATAACCAATTTTATACTATTTGATACTATTTAGTAATGAGAATAGAAAATTCAATCTCTCATTCTCTTTCATGTGGGGAAAAAAATTTATTCTTTCGATTCATTATTTTTTTTTATTTTAACTTGTTCATTTATATTTTTTTCAGAAACTATTAAGAGACTCTAGATTTTTTTTTTGCATATGTCATATTTGATGCTTGGGACATTTCTTCATAAATTGCATTCTATTCTATTTCTATATGTTATGTATACTATTATTTAAATTATTATATAAATAATTTATGTCCACTTAAAAAATGTTAACACATGATATATTCGATATAATCTATATTTTTCTTAGTTGAATCGTGAAATCAAATAAATAATATAAAATGATTTAAAATTAAAATAGATGAGAGAGATAAAAAAACTATTAAAAAAATTAAGACAAAAGATTATTTTTATCCATAATACAACTTACACACCGTATTCTAGTCATCTCTTTTAATTGGTTAGATAATGAATTATATTTATTTATTTTTGTTATTTCCCCATTCCGCTTTATTAAAAACATGTGCAAGTGATATTTTTTTTTTCTTTAAAAGGTGATATGTCATCCTCAAAATAATGAAATGGTTTTAAGAAATTGTGATTTGTGTTATGAATAATGGTTGTGCATTATTCCAAAGATTAACAAGATTTATATAGGGTACAAATATAAGGTTTAGGTTTAGGCCTCAAGTCATCTAGAATATTCCTAAGGTTAATGAATTCACCTATAATTGGTATCCATAATGGGTTAATAACACTCTCTGGGACCGTTATTACAATAAACTAATCTTTAATGCGCTAAAATGTTGTCTCATTAAAAAAACTATCAAGAAAACCTAGTGAAAAAACTATGGTTAAGGGAAAAAGAGTGCAACATGCTTTTACTCTCTCTCATAAGTATATGACTACAAATCTCTGCTTCTACTCCCTCTCATGAGTACATGACTTCAAATATTTGAGACGACGTAGTCCAATATGATGAGGTAATTTTGTGAAAGTAGTACCTCGAAACGTCTTGGTAAGTAAGTCTTCTAATGTTCACTTAAACGAAATTATAACAACTTTTAATCTTCTTCTCTCTATCTCATTTATGCATCGTCGATACTTTGGGGATTTGATAGACCTTCATATGTCATTTGTAATTACATCATATCTCCTAAGGAGTCTATCATTTGCATGTTTTGTTGCCTCGTTAAAACCTTGTCATGGAAAAACCCAACGAGATAAAAACCATGATAAGGAATAGAGTAAAATCATGCTCATCATCATATATATATACCTCCACTTTGGAAGCATCTTCTTTAAGAGATGCATTCCGAACTTATATATACCATCTTCTGGGATTAATATAATCATATTCTTAAAGGACAAACTTTTATGATTGTTAAATGATCTTCCCGTAGACTTCTAGTCCATACCATCCCATTTTCACAAAAGATTTGATTTTTCTTCTTGTCATATAAAATTACATCTTTCAATCATAAAAGAGATCATAAATTGCTTTCACATCAATTTAAGTACGATACTTCGAGACCAAGTATATGTGAGCATTTCAACATAACATCTCCGTCGCTAGATTCTCAGCATAAGCATAGTTTCAATAATGTTCAAATCATCAACAATAAATCAAGTACGGCAAATCCTTTACCAACTCTCTTTATAAATATACATGGACTAGTAAACTCATTCTTATAGTCTTCTATTTATCAAGTATTCACAAAGGCGATGATACCATATACGCTCTGGTTATTTCAATCCATCATAAACATTGCAGAAGTTTCAATGATTTTCATATTAAGGATCCCTTTGATATATATCATCTAATACATTTTCATAGATATTTTCATGACTTATATATCATTAATCCTTCAAGGATATGATATCCAGTGGTCTCACATAAGTAGACTTTGACTACATTTATCTAATCACTCTTATTTCCATACATATATCTAAAAATAATTGCATCCACCACAAGAGAATATATCTCTTCATAGTCTATTCCATGTTTTAGTGATTATCTTTATTCAACCAAATGTTCTTAAGTCTCACAATTTCACCATTTTCATTATTCTTTCACATAAAGACTCATCTATCTTCCACTGTTTTTACTGTTACAATGTATGAGCTGTTGGTTCAAATACATCTCTAATAGAGAGTGTAATATTTATGTCTATTTCCTCCATTCACTTTTGGCTCTGTTTCTTCCTTTCTATTTTGGCCAATCAGAATTTTGTGTACACTTTTTAATAGATTTTCTTTCACGATCCTCTTACTTTTCCTTAATATCAACTGCTCATAGCATGCAATTACGACGTCGATTTGCTTTTCGGTTCCATTATTCTAGACATGACATAACTAGCTAGATCTTTTCTTTTTACAAGTACCTGAATTTCTTTCTTTGTCATGTGTAATGTCTCTTCTGGAGATCCCTTATAATATTTCCTTCCTCGATATGGTCAATTTAATTATGCTCTTTTTATCTTTCGAGGATTTTAATATATGGAACCAATGAGTCTATCACACTTCATGCGATCTTTAGACTCACTACCAGTTTAATATTGTCCTTCCGGGCATTAATTCTAATTGGAACATTTACAGTTGGTATATGTGACTTTGGACTTCTAATGTTCATATTAGGTCAGTAAAAGCATCTAGCAATTCCAATTGGGTCAGTAAAAGCATCTGACATTTGTTACGCTATCATATGAATTATCTTTTGGACTTCTAATGTTCACATTCCTTAGTCCGAGGATCATTGATAATTCATCGCAACAATTTCTTTCTCCAACTGTTTATTTTCTCCCCCTTGATGGATAAACTAACTCACTAAAGTGACAGTCTGTAAATTGAGCCTTATATAAATCCCTCATTGATGGCTCTTAATACTTAATTATTTTTCATACCCAACATATGATCTTATCCTCCTTTAAGGACACATCCTATATCTTAGTGGTGGAGCACTTTGCACATTCAAAGATTTTTCAGATGGAAACTGTTTGGTTTGACCTTAAACAAATATTATGGGGGGGGGGACTATTTTCTCATTGAATTGATGCGAAATACTTAACCATTTTGTGTTCGAACAGCTTCAGGATGTTTAGTCTTGATATATTAATTCACCAACATTATCAAAGTGAATTTCCTTTAAGGGAAATCTCGCAGAATCAACATTTGTGGTTGATGTTAAGGATAAATGTGAAATATAGTAGATGTGTCCATCTACTATATGTGACCATCGAGTCAATGCATCCATAAACTCGATGTCATTAGGACCACAAGGTAACTAATGTATCATGTTTTTGACACATTTTAACTCTTGTTTTCTTAGTATTTTTCGAGTCTTTTGAGTTTTTTTTCAGGTTTAGGTCATGGAATATGGAGCAAAGAATTGGGAACATGAATAGGAGACAAATGAGCAGGATATGAAGGAGAATGAAGCATGAAATGGAGAAAACTAGCTCAGAACGATCGTTCCATTCATAGAACGAACGTTCCGACCCAGCCGATTGCAAAAATGGAAAAAGGAATCAACGCGTTTTCAAAAGATTTTGTCTCTCATTCAAGACGACCTAGACCTATTTTTACACCCTCTCTCCCTCCAGAACAGCCTCCTTTGATAGATTTGGTTCCTTTGCTTTTCAAAACTCCTTTGTTTTTCATTTCTTCAAGATTTTGGTTGTTGTTGCTAGGAGACTCTTGAAGGCTCATTCATTTCCTTTCATTTCAGTCACATACCATTGTTGAGAAGTATTATTGAACCTTGTCTTTTACAATTTTTGTTTTTAATAAAGTATTATTCAGTTATTCTTGTTCTTGATCAGATTTACCATTAAATCTTGTTTAATTGTCATTTCATTCATGTGTTAGTAGTTAGGTTGTTAGATTCTAGGGGAATCATGGATTGTTAGGATAGAAACTGGATGTAAATAGGTTAGATCTTTAGAATAGCTTCCTCCTTATGATGTCTTAATGCTAAAACTAGTTTGATCACCTAATTTTTGTTCATAGGATTTTCTATTAAACGAAAGTGTAATATGATTCTTGAAATCTCATTTAGGAGAGCATATTGTCCTTAGCCAACGAAAGTTGATGCTAATACAAGTTGTGAACTTATCAAATCTGCTCTAGTAATGCTCTCTAGCTCTCTTAAATCCAAATGAAAGTTTAGGCATTTAAATTGTTAAGAGAAGTAATTGGTACCACAATAGTGGACCAATTTAGAATTATATTTGAGTTGAAGTTTGGTAAATTTAGGACCTGAATAACCATCCAGTTAGTTTTAGTACAATTCATCGATTATCCCTAGGTCTAGCATTTTATCATTATTGAATTAAACCGTAGAAAAATAGTAAACAAACCCCCCATCTTTTGATCATCTTAGCTAGATTAAATAATTTAGTAGATTGCAGTGTAAACCTGAGACTTGTGGATTTGATCTTTTACTACTACATCGATAGGTGATAGTTGTCAAGGTCTTATTAAATTGTGAAAAAGACAACTTATTAAGTGGCGCCGTTCCCGAGTCTCATTATTTTACCTGTGATTGAAAAATTTGAATTTAGACTAAGATTGTTACTAATTTTTTTCTTCTTTTGTTTTGCTTGTTGTTTTGCAGGTGTATGACCAGAAGCCGTCAATCGGCATCTGATCAACTAATGCTGTCCAACGACGAGCTTGCAAGAAGAGAAAGAACTAACAGGCGAAACCGGTCAACTACTGTCACAATGGGTGACCAAGTTGACAATGCAGCTTTGCAGGAGCAACTCATAGTGATGCGGCTACAATTGGAGGCTCTCCAAGAGTAGGAACACCACCGGCAAGCTCAACCCACACTTACCAGAGATCTTTACGGGCCAAGATCTCCAACTATTCTCAATACTCAGGAGAGTCCTTTTGCGAGACGTGGGAGAGGTTGTGTTCCTACCACCGAGACTGCCCACATCATGGCTTTACCGACACACAGCTTAATGTGTCACAACAAAATCAATTCGACTTGAGCTAAGAAACAAAATAAGGTTTTGGTTTTCCAATCGATCGAATGAAAGCATTTATAAAATATATGAAATAAAATAAAGATAAATAAAAGAATGTTGGGTTTCAGAGGATTCTCTAGGGTTCACACATTAAGCTATTTAGGATTCTAGGCAGTTAAATATGTTTAAGTATATGCAAGGCGGTCGTAAATTAATCATCCTATTTTCATACTAATGATTAAACATGTCTAACAACCTAATTCACACAATAGTCGCAAATGTGAATTAGGAAAGCAAGTCGAAAAAGTTGATACTTATCATTTAAACTAGTTCATATCAATCTAATCAAATTGTCAAGAAGAAGATATCGATATAGAACAAATCACTAAGGTGTCAATCTAACAAATCATGTAACAAGCATAAATCCTAATTCCTATCTGTCAAACCATGAAAAACATATTGAAAACTCTTATTCCCAACAACAGATATACTCAAGTATGATAGAAAAAAACCATAGCAAAAGCAATAGAACTCAATATCATAAATAAATAGAAAGGGTTCATAAAACTTCTCCAAATCAGAAGACAAAAAGGAAGATATCTTCTCCCTTACAGCAATAAAACAAAACAACAAAAGTATTTAAGAGATAATTGAAAGCAAATTGCTCTCTCCAAAGATTTTTGGTGAAAGGAGAGGCACACTCTTTTATGAGACGAAAAATCTCTTTACATAGAGAGTGTGAAGCTTCCAAGTGCTTCAGTGAAGTAATAGGAGAGAATTAGTTGAAGAGAATCAAAATATTTGATTTTATTTCTTCAATTCGATCGAATTAGTTGGGGATTTAATCGAATGTTATCCAAAAAATACATGTTGGTAACAACTGAATATCCTCCGAAGAGTATGTCTGGAAGCTTCTGGTGAAAATGCTTGGATAATCTATGAACAATTGAACCTAGGTTTAGTGCATGATTAATAC
>OVAP01000280.1:0-36610 GCA_900406295.1 Aurinia saxatilis | reverse complement strand
TCCCCCCCCCCCCCCCTTGACATTTCTTCATCCTACCCGCTTTGATTCTCACCTTCACCATCTTCATCTGCTTTGTTAGTTTTCATATATCCGACCTTTTGGTATCGGTTGACTTCTAGTCTCTATGAAAACATCCTAACATCAAGCTCTTCTCTTTATGTCTCTTGTAGATGAAGAGGACGAGGCTCCATTCGTCATGCCAAATCTACCTTAGTAGTTCTCCATCGAAAGGAATGAGTTGAGTCTAGTTGGTAGACTCCTCAATCCTGAAAGTCAGAAAATGCCAAGTCTCATCCTTTACATGCCCTGTAAGTGGCAGATCTATGATCGAGTTCGAGGTGTTGCTCTATCCAAAGAACAATTTCAGTTTATTTTCAAATCAGAACAAGCTCTCGAGATGGTTCAGGAAAAAGCGGCTCAAACCTACAACCAATGATGTATTACAATTGATAGATGGACCCAACATCCGCCTAAGATTATCTCTAATACATCAATATTTGGGTTCATACCAACAAAATTCCTATGAATCACTACACTGATCAAACAATTTCGGATCTAGCAGACTTTGCAAGTAAAGTCAAAGAACTTGCTTTTGATCCTACAAAGACTCAAATGTTAGGAATTTTTGTGTGCTCGAGTCCAATTCGATGTGTCAAAACCTCTTCGCCGAATCAAGAAAGTACTCCTACCATATGGTGAAGAAACTGAAGTCACATATTATTGTGACAAGATCCAGAAGCGTTGCTTCTACTATAGAAGAATCCCTCATGACCACATCAATTGTCCTATCCTCAAAGGCAAAAATCAGTTGGGAGTTCCTTCATCTTCATCTTCAAAAGAAACGAATTCAAATCCTCCTACCATAGCTATACTCAAGCGATCCACTGTATGGAGTGCTGACGGAAGAAGAAATTGCATTGCATCCTTCTACAGGTAAACCAAAGATAACAGCTGAAGTGCTTCAAGTAATGTGACAATATCTCCTAGTTGCAGATGGGCGTAAAAGGATTGTCAGAGTTGAACGTACCACAACCACAATTGCCAGTAAAGAAAATGATCTACTTCCACATAATACTTTCCTTAGCCCGGAGCCTCAACCAATCATCTCAACACATATTAATAAAAGAAAGGGCCCAGTTTTTTTTTATTATTCAATGCAAGAAGCTCTTCAACAACAACAACCTTATCAGTCTTAGTCTACAAAGAAACTCCTTGGTTCAGCCATTGATGTGGGTATCAGAATAACCTGAAACATCACACAATAATGGATTGCTCTAACAAGAATGCTACTATGTTAGAAAACGGCTACACCTCTACAAACAATAACAACAAAATTCATAATCAAGCAAGATTTCTAGGAGAAGGTCCATCTGGGTTAAGTGCAAATCAAAAGAAAAAAAGGAAAAGACCTACAAGAAGAAATCGCAATACAAGTCAAGGAAATGCTACATCTAATGTTTTCCCCAGGCTTCAACGACCATAACACTTTCTAAAAAGGAAATTAAATAAATAAGTGGAAGGTACACCCTTATGAGCTCTCAGAGCAAAAACTTTTGGCAATCCACCGGGTGGGATTCTCCAGGAATAATGAGTATAGTTAGTTGGAATTATCAAGGCCTTCGCAAACCTAAGGACTTAACAATTTCACGCCTCAAGGAAATTCGTCAATCATATATATTTCCCTGAGGATTTTTTTTCTCATGGAAACTATGAATAAACATAATGTAGTTTTAGATTTGCATGCTTGGTTACGTTATGAAAATGTACATATTGTAGAACCAGTTAGAAAATGCGGTGGTCTGGCTCTATTTTTGGAAGTCCACAGTTGATGTAACCTTTTTGGATGTAAATAAAAGCATGTTGGATATGTATATAAGTTTAGTTCCTTTTCCTTCGATTTTACCTGCACTTATGATGACCCCAATCAACATAATAGACCTATACTATGGGAACGGTTAAGTAGATTGGGTACTTCAAGGAAATAAGCTTAGGGTATTATTGGGAAATTCAATGATATCCTACATGATGGTGAAAGATTGGAGAGTCTGCCAAAAAAGATTATCTTAATCAAGAGTTTGTCAACATGATTAGTTGTTGTGGTATGCAAGAATTGCAGAGTTTTGGTAATTCTTTTACATGGGCATGATAAAGGTACAAACATTGGAAACCAATCTTGGTTACAGATGTTCCCTTCCTCAAATCAAAATTTCCTAGATAAAAGAGGTAGTGATCATATACCTGTTTTACTGCATCTTATGTCACAACCACAACAACATAGGTTAATTCAGATTTGATGCAAAACTGGTTAATAATGCTCAAGTAAGAGAAAAATTTACCAGAACATGGCAACATGAAAGATCCACTCATATGGCTTCTGTTTCAGACTGTACCAAAGCTTGCAGGAATTCTCAGCCTTTGGAAGAAATAGAACCAAGTCAATTCACAAGATAAAATTACATATCTTCAACAAGCTTTGAAAAGTGAGAAATCAAGTGCCCAACCTTGTCTCTCCCAAATTAGGATTCTAAAAAAAAAGAAATTAGCTCATGCTTATCAAGAAGAAGAGAATTATTGGAAACAGAAAAGTAGGCAAAGATGGCTTCTTAGTGGTGATTCTAATACCCAAGTTTTTCACGTCTCTCAAACAAGACAGATCCAACAAACCTGGATCAAAATTAAAGATGTACACAAAAGATTTCAAAGATCAAAAGGAAGTAAAGCTCAGGGGGCCTATTAATTACTTTAAAGATCTTTTCACTTCATCTAATCCACCAAACTTCCAAGATTTTTTTCCAGGGGTTTCAAGCCACAGTAACTAATAGAATGAATGCATCTTTGATGGACCCTATTACTGATGATGAAATTAGAAGAGCTGTTTTCTCATTCAAATCTTCAAATTCCCTAGGAGCTGATGGTATGACAAAATTACTTTACCAATCTTATTAGGATATTGTAGGGCCACCTATTACTGTTGAAATCAAAAGTTTTTTTTTTTTTTTTTTACTTCTGGTAGCTTTCCACAAGAGTGAAACTTTACTTAAATGTGCATGATTCCAAAAGTGGCCAATGCAGAAGAGATGAAGGATATTCATTTAATCAGTCTCTGCTATGTCATTTACAAGATGGTGTCCAAGATTCTGGTATCAAGACTACAACCTCATCTTTCTCAATTGGTCTCCATCAATTAGACATCTTTTGTTTCCACTAGATTAATCTCTGATAACATCTCAGTGGCTCATGAAATCTTACACAACCTCAACACAAATACCAATCTATCCAGAGAATACTTCGCTTTAAAATCATATTTTTTAAAAGCTTTTGACATAGTCGAGTGAAAGTTGTTAGAAGCTCTTTTTCATGTTGGGTTTTCATCAGAATTTTATTTCATGGATCATGTTTTGCATCAGTATAGTTTCCTTTTCGGTCCTACTGAATGGGCAACCTTTTGGATTATTTAAACCATGATTAGGGCTTAAACATTGGGGATCCCCTATCCTTTTTTTTGTTTGTTCTATGCAGAGAAGGCCTGACTTACCTCATCAACTAAGCTCAAAGTCAATACAGACGGTCGGGTATCAAATTATCTCCCCCAGGTATACAAATCCATCACTTATTATTTGCACACGACATTTTATTCATATTCAAAGCTTCCACTGATCAATGTTCTGAATACAAGCAAATCATGGACAAATACAACAAAGCAACATGTCAGTGTGTAAATTTTTCCAAATCTGCAATCACTTTTGGCAAAAATGTGGATATAAAGCTCATTCAGGAAAGCCTAGTATTTGGAATGAAGGTGGAACAAGAAATTATCTAGTCTTACCGGAATATTTCAGTGGCTCCAATGTGAAATCATGGCTTATATACATCAAAAACTCAAATCCATAACTTCCAGTTGGTTCTCTAAGCTACCGTCCTTGGGTTCTAAAGAGATACTCATCAATACAGTTACTCTTGCTATGTCAATACATGCTATGTCAGTATTTAGATTGCCAAAAACCACTTGCACTTCTTTAAGCAAGGCTATTTATGACTACTGGTGGAATTCTCAAGATGGTATCAAGAAAATTCATTGGCTCAATTGGGATAAACTTTGTTTGAATAAAGAGGAAGGTAGATTAGGCTTCAGAGACTTAGAATGCTTTAACCAAACACTCTTAGCAAAAAAATTCGGTGTCTATTTAACCTAATTCCCATTTCTTTTTGGTTTATAAGAGAAAATATTACGAATCAGTTGACTTTTTTAAGTTGTTCTGAGAGTGTATCCTTCCTTTGCCTAGAGAGACATCTTGTATGAAAGATAATTGTTGTCTTTAAGGTTAAGAAAACGCATTGGCAATGGAACAAATACAAAAGTCAGGATTGAGCATTGGATTCTAGGTACCAATCACAAAACTCCTCTTAGGAATTAAAGCTTTTTCAACATATGGTTAACAATCAAAGATCTTTTTTGTCTCCAAAAAGATACTTGGGATCGTGGCAAATCGGAGGATCTTTTTTTCCCTCAAGAAATTTCAGACATTTTGAAAATCAAACCTTTGCTGCACCAAAATGATTACTGGAGGTGGCATTACACAAACGATGAAAAATTACAGACATGTTACTCTTTGGTTATGTATACTAAACATGCAGAACTTATTTAAACCTCCACAACTCTACCATCCATCAATTGTCTTAAAGAAAGTATCTGGTCTCTACAAGCTCCCCTAAAGATCATGCACTTTTTGTGGAAAACCATATTATTAATCATTCAAGTTGTAAACATTCTTCCATCTAAAGGTGTGCGTGTTGATTATCATTGTTAAATATGTGGATTAGAAGGTGAATGCTCAAATAATCTTTTTTTCATTTTCACTTGGTCAAGATATCTTTAGGCCATCCTAGACTTTCCAACGCCACCTTCGGGTTTTCACTCTTCCTCTATATGCTGGAATTTCAATACATTGTTGCCTAAAATTCAAAATGATTTAGGAAACACTCTAGTTTACAAAGCCATTCCTTGGATACTCTGGTACATTTAGAAAAATGGGGACAATCTAGTCATAGAGGGTAAGAGTTTCTAATTTTAAAAAACTAGGGATAAAATTTTGGAGGAGATGGAACAATGGTTTACTGCTCAGAATTTGATAGAGGGTAATACAAGCTCTTCTTCTACTTTATCTCCCTCCTTAACTCCAACAAATCCAGACCCACCTTCCTGGCAATTCCCATATTTTGGTTGGTCAAAAGGCAACATTGCAGCAACTTGGAACATAAAATACTTAATAGGTGGAGGCTCTTGGGTAATTAGAGATGATAAAGGTATTTTCATCTTCATATACCTCTTGGATTGGATTTACTTGGTACTTTTGTGTATATTAAATGCTGAAAGATTGAGAGAGAAGAACAATCAACTAATATGGGGGGTTTCTTAGCTCGTAGTGTGGCTTCTGAGAATATGTGGCAATCCTACTTAGCTTCAGGTTCTCCTTCTTAGCTTCTTCAACTTTTCAATTCAGATGCTTCACCATCACCCTCTTAGTTGGTTTTTTTTTTCACTTTATCTCAAATTGCTTCTTAGTCAAGCACTTTTGGACTTTTGTATTAATTATTTGGGCTTTGTAAATTCAAAAAAAAATTCTTTTAATATTATTTCAGTTGACAAAAAAAAAAAAAAAACTGACTAACATAAAAGGATAACAAGTTGGTGTCTTTGTTGCATTCAAGATAAGTTGATCCTCTCAAAACCTTATGCATTACAAGCAAATAGGAATCTCGTGAATTAAAAAATACAAGTGGTGTAGAAAAACCAGAAAAGAATTCTAAACATTAATAGTCAGTTAGAGAGGTTCATGAGAAAAGGCAGACATAAATTTTAACAAAATTGTGTGGATGACTTCATTTGCATTTGCGCCAATACTGAAGAACAAAAGCTTTTAGAGGTCCCTTTTCTCTGATGAAATAAATCATTAGTGAAAGCAAATCGTGTTTTAAGATATTTAATATCATACTTTTTTTGCAGCTTTTGTAAATTAGATTTTTTTTTTGGAAGAATCAGACTTCAACAAAGTCCAAACAATTCTGGAGATGGTCGAGGTAAAAATGTTGATAAGAGATAATGATCCACAAATAGATCCAACAACCTTATCAATCTCAGTAATATTTTTAATTTCACTTTGATTTAATCATTTGGTGGTGTTTTCACAAGATTAACAATCATAATATGAGCCTGTGAGCTAACTAACCATCCAGACCATACCGAAAAGCTTGACGAGACCCTCTAGTAATGCATATATACTTATGGTTGGGTCTTATACTCCAATCATGATCAGTAGAAAGCATCCGATTGTCGGTTGCACAACATAGATTTATACGGCTTGACATCTCCATATACATCCATGTTAAAGCAATATGTCACCTTCTCCAAGAACTTCGCCTTTTGTGAGTATAAAAACGTAATATATATTTTTACAGGAACGAGATCGGAGCAATCTAAACCACTCATGAAAATTTAAATAAAATAGAGACTCTTAGGAATGAAGGGAACAAACCAAGATGTTGGGAACGAAAGAAAGGCGATGAGGGACATCACTGACTCATCATAGCAGATTTCAATTGCTTAACTTGGGTTGGATGTGATTTAGACCCTAAAGGAGATGAAAAATATCAAACCATGCAAATTTAATGGCTTTGACTAAATTAATGTTTAACAGTCGAGTAGTGGTGAGGCGTTGAACTACAATTAAGTGACGGGGTGAAGAGTGGATACAAAATGTGCAATGAAAATTTGTGATTTTAGAAGATGAAAGGTTTTCGAAAATGAGATGAACGAGAGGTGGAGGGGGTGATGACACTTAATTGCCAGATGAACCCTACTAAAGATTCTTTTTTTTTTTCCGCAAAGTTGTTTTTATTCAATAAAAAATAAATGGCTTAAGCATTACAAGGTAAACCAAGTCATCAAACCAATAGGTAGATAACAAACGAAACCAAGAAAACAATCGCACAATCTAGATCTATTTGTCTGGCAATGAACCGGTCCAATGCTAGAGATATAAGATGTAAAGCGATATTGCATTGTAACACTTGAATCTGAGCTTGATGCCACTCAAATAACAATTGTTGCACGTCTTAGAGAGACTAACTTTGGAACGAGAGCAAGGTGACGACTGACGGAGACGGCGCATAAAGGATAATAGAGAGAGCACGATGGACGTAATGAGACAGCAATACACTGTAAAAGCCAAACCCCAGCATTGATACCTCATATTCTACAACGAGAAGACAAAGGACGAGTCTAGGAACAAACGAGGATATGACCAGAGAACTGTACATAGACGCCAAATCGTTTCTCCATCCCTAACACCGCCATCTCGTCTAATCAAGAGAGAGCCTCTGATTATTTTAATTACCATGGAAGAAATTGATATATAGGTGATCCAAGACACGATTTGTACTTCACCAAAATCAGCTTGAGACACCAAAACCAACTACAAAAAAAAAAAAAACACAAGAGCCTAGACGAGCCACCCCAAAGCCAAGGAGTCAGATTGACCACCGACTAACCAACATAAGCCATTGAAGCGGTTCAGATGACCACATGCTGGAACACTCTGATTCTTCAGAGTAGGAAAGACACAGCAAACTACACCACATCACCGGATCTGCACACAAGCTTAAGATCAAGGCGACAGACAACGAGGGAGAGACACAGCTGGAGAGCAAGCAGGATGAAAGGACCAAAGCCAATGAAAACATCGTCCTAGACCCCAAACAAATCAAAACCTGCATACCCATCATTAAGGACACCTTTGCACACGGTGGTCGAGAACTGAGGACGCCACCTCGAGAGCACGCCGGAGATCTACGCGGCCACATACCTCGATCTAAACCCAGAACTAAGAGATCGCAACACCGTACACTTGAGCAAGACAATGGAGGAAGCCAAAAAAGTGAAGAGATGCAGAAGGACAGCCTCCTCCAGTGGTGGTGAGGAGCACCAACCACCGGAAAGGCAGCGACAGAGCAAAGAGTTGCGGCGGCTCCTTCCTTAGCCAGAGGAGATATGTTCAAAACTTCAGAGATTAAGAAGTTAATTCAAAGAATCATTATGATTACTACGACAAAATATGAGAAATGAAAGTGTCTCAAATTCTCCCTCTTCTCTCTCTCTCTCTATATATATATGCATATGATAATTTGAAATTTTTTGAAATGTATCCAAAAGTGAAAAAGGGTGCCGCAACATAAGTTTTCTTTCAAGACACGTTTCAAGTTTTTAGAGGTTTGTTGTAAAACAACGAAACTGATGTGGCATTTTACGTGTCAATATGCGGATTAACGTGTTTTGATTTCATTTATACATCCATTTTGATTATATAAGATTAAAATTTGTTCCTAAACTATTTTGGTTGGCTAGTTTTCAATTCTTTCGCAAGCTTTTGGTTCATCCATTTTGATATTGTAAAAATGAAATTTGTTGCAACATAGTATTAAACTTATCTAAGTTTATATTTCTTACCAACCTTCTTATTCTTTGTTTTTTTATATTTGAATCTATGAAAATTTCTTAGATAATTGGCTTAAGAAATAAACGGACATGTTTTGTATTTTTCTCTTATCTTTACCTTTTTCCATGGTCCAAGAAATAAAATGACAAGCTAAACTTATTTTACCATTTTAACATGTCATTACAGAACAACATATTGAACTTTCTATAATCTGACTTGTAAGGATGATTCAATATCCACACATCTCACAGATTAGTCTGGTTTGATATCCCCTCTTTCCTTAAGTCTTTACATGTGCATTTGATTGGATACAAGGCCCATTTCATACGTACAAAAAAATATAACAAGTTGGTGTCTTGGTTGCAAATTAAGATAAGTTGATTCTCTCAAAAGCTTATGCATCACACACAAACATGAACTTCATGAATTAAAAAAATACAAGTGGCGTAGATAAGCCAAGAAAGAATAATAAACATCAATAGTCACTTACATAGGTTGATGAGAAAAGGTAGACATAATTTTTTAACAAATTGTCTGGATGATTTCATCTGCGTATACGCCACTATTGAAGAACATTTACTCCCGAAGCTCTCTTTTCCCTGATGAGATAAATCATTAGTGGAAAGTAAATCACGTTTTAAAATATTTAATATCACAACCTTCTGTAGCTTTTGTAAATTAGATGATATATTTCAAGAATCACACTTCAACAATGTCCAAACAATTCTAGAGATGGTTAGGGCAAATCTGTTGATAAGTGATCATGATCCACAAATAGTATAAGATCCACACTTTGATTTAATTATACGGTAGTTGGTTCACAAGATTAATAATCATAAAATGAGTGTAGGAGCTGACTAACCATCCATACCATGTCGAGAAGAGGTTTGACATGCAATTCCATCTGGTAATGCATACATTCTTACAATTGGGTCTTATACTCCAAGCATAATCAGTAGTTTTGGTCGCCCAATATAAATGTATATGGCATGACATCTCCATATCTAAGATTAACAATCATAAAATGAGTCTAGGAGCTAACTAACCATCCATACCATGTCGAGAAAAAGTTTGACAATTTCATCTGGTAATGCATACATTCTTACAATTGGGTCTTATACTCCAAAGATCAGTAGCAAGCATCTGAGTGTCGGTTGCCTAATATAGATGTATATGGCATGAAATCTCCATATATAAGATTAACAATCACAAAATGAGTCTAGGAGCTAACTAACCCTCCAGACCATGTCGAGAAAAAGTTTGTCAATTCCATTTGGTAATGCATACATTCTTACAATTGGGTCTTATACTCCAAGCATGATCAGTAGAAAGCATGTGAGTGTCGTTTGCCCAAAATATATATGTAAATGGCATGACATCTCCATATACATCCATGTTAGAGCGACTGGTCACCTTCTCACAGAGTTTCGCCTTTGTGAGCATTAAAACGTAATATAGATATTTACAGGAACAAAATCGGAACAATCTCGACCGCTTAGGAAATTAGAGTAAAATAGAGTCTTTAAGAGATGACGGTACAAACCAAGATGTAGGGGGACAAAGGAAGGCAATGACGGATATCATAGGCTCATCATGGCAGGTTTCGATCACCTAACTTGTGTTGGAGATGATATATATTAAACCTTGGAAAATTATTTGTTTTGACTAAATTAGTGTTTGGCGGTCGAATATGCCGAGGCGTTGAAATATAATTAAACGGCAAGATGAAGAATGTGACTTTAGAAGATGAAAGGTTCTTAAAAGTGAGATGAATAAGAGAATGAGAGGGGGTGATGACACTTAATTGGCCGACGAACCCTAATAAAGAATCACTGTGATTACTACGACAACAGATGAGAAAGGAAATGTCTCTCATTTTAGTTATTTTAATTTTTGAAAATTCTGAAAGGTATCAAAAAGTGAGAAAGAATGCCGCAATTGTAAGTTTTTTTCAAGGCAAGTGTCAAGTCTTAAGAGGTCTGTTGTAAGAGAACGAAATTGATGTGACATTCTATTCTATGTATCATGAGAGAGAGCGCCTTCATCAATTATAAATACTAGATAAAAAAATATACGTGGTTTTCTAAGAACCGGATAAAACGTGTTTTTATTTCATTAATACATCCGTTTTGATTCTATAGATTTAAATTTGTTCATAAACTGTTTAGTTTGGTTAATTTTTATTTTTTAACAACTTTTCGATACATCCGTTTTGATATTGTAAAATTGAAGTTTGTTCTCCCAAAATATTTAATTTAGCTAGTTTTATGTTTTTCTTACACAACCTTCTAATTTATCCGTTTTTTATTTTTTTCGTATCTAAACCCTATATAAACTGTATAGTGGTTTGTGTTAGATCTGTCAGTGTATCACCGCTTGGGTTCGAGTCTAACTTGATACATATTATGTTATTGACAAATAAAAAAACACCTATAAACATTTCTGAGATAATTGGCTTAAGAAATAAACTGACATGCTTTGTTTTGTATTTTGTTTCTCTTATCTTTACCTTCGTACAAGGTTTAAGAAATAAAATGACAAGGTAATCTTGATTTACCTTTTCACACGTCATTATATAATACAACATATTGAGCTTTCTATAATCTGAATGGCAAGGGCAGAATATGCAAACATCTCATAGATCAGTCTGGTTTGATATCCCCTCTCTGCCTTAAACCGTTACAAGTGCGTTTAGTTGGACACAAGGCCCATTTCATACGTACGAACATTAGTTAAAAAGAGTAAATTAATAAAATTTTAAAATTAAAATGATGCGACCAAACCGAAGTAAGCAGCAATAATAAGGACCATTAACAGGGGGAGACACATGAGTAGAAATTTCTAAATTTTTTTCGTTACAAAATATACTTTTTCAAAAAACAAGGAAATTAAGAATAAAATAAAAATCTTCACCAAATATTTGCCAGAATTTTTTCTAAAAAAGTTGATCAATCCTTCCAAGAAAAATAAAAATTAATCCTTTCCCCAAATCTGCACCTCCTCTCATCTTCATCATCTTCAATATTTATAACCCTTAATCAACTTGTACCTTTCTCTCTCTATCTCTGCTTCACAGCTACATAAGTTTTTTTTACATTTAATTCGCCCTAGTTGCAGTTTCTCAGGAGATCTGAAAGTTTGTGTCTTTTTTCGATCGATTTCTTCGTTGTCGTACTCCGATCATCGCCCCCAATCTTTCATCTGGTAAAATGTTTTGATTCCAAATCTTTCTTTATTTTTCATTTTCTTCAAGATCTTGTCTTTCGATGACCATCGAACATGGTTCTACTGTTGCTTGATTCTTTTGAATCGATGTTACTTTTTTTATTTATTTATTATTATTACTGCTTTGTATGATTCTGTGAAGATGAGAATCATCAGCAGTCTGAATTCATGGTGTTTGATTGATATATTGAGTAGTTGAATCGAGGGTAACGATGATTTTGATAATTGTATGGTCTGAATTCGGTTAGAGGATGCTTGTGCTTTTGATTGCGTATCTGTTTGATTGAAAAATGCTTCTGCTTTAAAACAATGCCTAGTTACTGTAATTACTTGCTATCACAATAGATTGTGGATTGTGAAGGAATGCCAAATGGAATTGTTTCTTACTCTGCTACATCTCTTTATGCCTCAGGTTAGCTAAAGAGCTTCACTGGAAGATAAATATTTTCTTACTCTTTGTATGGAGTAAGAATGCCAGAGTTAAGAAGTGGAGCACGTAGATTGAGACAAGCTAACCCTCAGGCAATTGATCAGGCAGATAATATTGATCTTCCTCCTCAGGCTGCAACCAGGAGAAGAGGTGGTGGTAGAGGAAGGGGAAACGCTGCAGCTTTAGCCAAAGGAGCTGCACCTCCAAGACCAACTGGTGCTGCTGGTAGGGGTCGAGGCATCAGGTTAATAGATTTAGAGGCTGAACCTTGTGAGGTTCGTCCAGCAGTAGGTGAACCTGCTTTTAATCAAGTGGAAGGGGGAGCTGACAAGGATATCGCTATGGAAGGTCGTAGTGCAGATAAGATAGTTGGTGCGGAAGAAGATCCCAGCACGGCTCCAGTCCCTGAAAGGGTAAATATTTGCTTTTCTTATGACGATAAATCAGGGGGGTTCTGTTTTTTTTTGTGTGAAAGAAATGTTGATTTTGTTTTGCTTCATAGGTACAAGTTGGAAATTCTCCTGTTTATAAGACTGAGAGGAAACTCGGTAAAGGAGGCTTTGGTCAGGTATTTGTCGGTAGAAGGGTGAGTGGTGGCAGTGATAGGATTGGGGCGGATGCAGTTGAGGTATGTTGATAAGAAGCATACTAAAGAATTGAAAAGATTTATGAGGGCTATAGGAAAGACAAACCAAAATAATTTCTTTAAAATATTGTCTTTGTCTTTCAGGTGGCTCTGAAATTTGAGCACCGAAATAGCAAAGGGTGCAATTTTGGCCCACCTTATGAGTGGCAAGTGTACAAGTAAGTCTTGCGTGTATTCTATGTGAATTTTGCCTGTGAAATTTCTCTTTTCAACTTATTCTTCATCTCATCCGTTTCTTTCTTCCTCTTGTTGTAAAGTACGCTCAATGGTTGCTATGGGATTCCTGCGGTACATCATAAGGGGCGTCAAGGAGACTTTTACATTCTTGTATGTATCTCAATATGAGCTTTATTAAATATACTTTAAATTGACTGTGTTGTCATGTCCTGAGATACATTTTAATCAATATTTCAGGTCATGGACATGCTTGGTCCGAGTCTCTGGGATGTTTGGAATTCTTCGGGGCAATCGTAAGCATTCTTGTCCTTTCACAACATCATCTTCCCTTTGTAAGATCCTTCATATGATTAATGTTCATGCATATGGCAGAATGTCTCCAAACATGGTAGCTTGCATTGCAGTTGAGTCCATATCGATTCTTGAGAAACTTCATATGAAAGGGTTAGTGAAAATATGTTCTTGCTAAGTTGTTGGTGAAGAGTTCCATTCTTTTTGGGAAGATAATTTTTGATTCATTGCCACAATTTGCTTCCACTGAGTTGATTTTCATGTGACGTTGCATCCTTATATATAACTAGGTTTGTCCATGGAGATGTGAAGCCCGAAAACTTCTTACTCGGTCAACCCGGAACAGCAGATGAGAAAAAACTCTATCTTATTGATCTTGGGCTGGGTAAGTATAATCATCCGTCTATCAAATACTTCAAACACAATTTACTAGTTCCTTTCTTCTATGCTGCAACGTTATAGAATACTTCCAAATTTATTCTCTTATTTGATATCTAGGTTACTGTTCACATAACATATATATATTTTTTGTCAGCGTCTAAATGGAAAGATCCGCAATCAGGTCTGCATGTTGAATATGATCAGAGACCTGATGTGTTCAGGTATTTACATTGATATATGTTTTTTTCTTATATGTAGATATATTATATTTAGTTTAGTGTTAATTTTGTCCCACAAGCAGGGGAACAATAAGGTATGCAAGTGTTCATGCACATTTAGGCCGTACTGGAAGCCGGAGAGATGATTTAGAGTCGCTGGCTTATACCTTAATCTTTCTCTTGAAAGGAAGATTGCCATGGCAAGGTTACCAGGTCTGTTTCTATTTTTCTTCCTATCATTACAACTATATCTGATTTATCTTCTTCGTTATATGCAGTCATTTTTATACATATTGTTTGCTTTTTATTCAGGGTGACAACAAGAGTTTTCTTGTTTGCAAGAAAAAGATGTCAACTTCTCCTGAATTGATGTGCTGTTTCTGTCCACCACCTTTTAAGCTGTTCCTTGAGGCGGTTGCTAATATGAAGTTTGACGAGGAGCCCAATTATGCTAAGCTTATTTCGATTTTCGATAGTCTTATTGAACCATGTGCACTATCTAGACCGATTAGAATTGATGGGGCTCTGAAGGTTGCTGGCTGTATTTTGTTCATATGCTAAATTTGAAACTTGGCAGAAATATTTGTGAAAATGCTAACTCGCTTCTTTTTGTATATATAGGTTGGGCAAAAACGAGGAAGATTGCTTCTTAATTTGGAAGAGGATGAACAGCCGAGGAAGAAAATCAGAATTGGCAGTCCTGCTACCCAATGGATTTCAGTCTACAATGCTCGACGTCCCATGAAACAGAGGTAAATATAGTTTTTCATATAGACATCATTTTTGTTTGAAAGCCTTCATTGATCAAATTCCTCACTAACGGTTAAATCTCCATTTTCTTTTGTAGATATCACTACAACGTTGCAGACTCAAGGTTGCACCAGCATGTACAGAAGGGTAATGAAGATGGCCTTTTGATCAGCTGTGTAGCATCAGCAGCTAATCTCTGGGCCCTTATCATGGATGCTGGGACCGGATTCACCTCTCAAGTTTATGAGCTGTCAACGGTCTTCCTGCACAAGGTAATCTTCTGCCGAAGCAATTAGGAGAAAAACTCACATTTTGTAGTAACTCACCAGTTTATTTTAATTGTTTTTGCAGGACTGGATTATGGAGCAATGGGAGAAGAACTACTATATAAGTTCCATAGCTGGTGCAGATAACGGGAGCTCATTAGTTGTTATGTCAAAAGGTTGGTGTTAGTTTTTGTAATCTTATACATTTTTTTGGCACACTTAACTATAACATTGTCATGTTTGCGTTACATAATAATCTTTTCCAAACATATTTCAACATTTTTTAATTTGGTAGGAACGTCTTATACTCAGCAATCTTACAAAGTCAGTGACACTTTTCCATTCAAGTGGATAAATAAGAAATGGAAAGAAGATTTTCATGTAACCTCCATGACAACTGCTGGTAATCGTTGGGGTGTGGTAATGTCAAGGAACTCTGGCTTCTCTGATCAGGTAAGTTTCCAGCTCTTTAACCTAACTGGCATTGCTGAAACTTTCTTTAAACATTTTGACTTTTCCCACTAATAGTATTTGCTGGTTATTGCGTGAAAAAGGTGGTGGAGCTTGACTTTTTGTATCCAAGCGATGGAATACACAGGAGGTGGGAGAATGGGTATAGAATAACATCAATGGCAGCAACCGCAGATCAAGCAGCTTTCATATTAAGCATACCAAAACGTAAAATGGTGGATGAAACTCAAGAGACCCTTCGCACCACCGCATTTCCAAGCACTCATGTCAAGGTGGGTTTTCTTGGTTTTGAGCAAAGATTGGACTTTTATTGCTTTTGTTTGTTTCCGTATGCTGAAATAGGACCTGTGCGGTGTTGGTTGATTTTCAGGAGAAATGGGCAAAGAATCTGTACATTGCATCAATATGTTACGGCAGAACAGTGTGCTGATACATGCTTAGCACCATATGTTTAGAAAGCCAAAAGACAATTGGAGCTCAAGGATGGTGACGCGATCAAAAGGGTAAACCAGAGACAACCTGTTTGTTGAATTTAATGAAATGGATGGGGGCCTCGTATGTATGTAGAAGTACGAAACGATAGAAAGGAGAAGATGAATTAGTTGATAGAAAATTCTGAGGCTTTTTAAGCCTTAAAGTGTGCTTATTTGTTGTTTATTATTTGCCTTTGATGCGTCTTTACGTTTGGTTCTCTCTCCTTTCTTTGTTTTCCTTTTCTGAAAGTATCTGATCAAGTGAAACGTGAGAAAGCCAAACCAAGCGTAAACCAACATAAACAAATTAAATTAAATAACCAATATAAGAACGAAGAGTTTGTATGTTTTCTTTTGTTCAATTCAGCATATTTATGAGGAGCTGAATCTGAATCCGGCAATCTGAACCGATTTAGAAAGTAACCACTCAGGTCAAAATGTTCTTGTAAGCAATGTTGCCAAAGAAATCTTCTGTCAATTTGATTCAGCATAAGTGAATGGCATGTGTAGATAATGATGATTAAGATTGCAAGCATCACATATATGAAAAGATCCCACTGTTGAGAATTGGTTTCGATCTCACAATGTAACTTACATATTAGCTAACGAACAAACTTTTCAAATTTATTTTTGGATCAATTTTTTTTTTAAACCAAACTATGCTATTGACTTCGAAGAAATGGTTGTTGAAACTCGTATTTATCATTTGAGATTTATTTGTTGGAGCTCGTATTCACATCAAAGGTTTTATTCGTGTTTGGGTTTCGGTTATGACAATAGTTTCAGTTCTCATGGTGCTTAAAATTCTAGTTGTTTGTGAAGATGTCAAAGAAAGCTGTTAAAATTTTGGTGTATATTTTGATTTCATGTCGGTATAAATTTTGGGAAATAGGAAACATAATACAGTGATGATCATGTCTTTATTTCGGTCACGGTTATATTGGAAAAAAACGTGAAAAACACACCAACTTGATAACTTATGTGAGGAAAATATACAAATTTTTTGCGTTGTCATATCAATACCAAGTGAATTTTGTTTTCAGATTAACACTCAAACTCATTAATTTAGTCATTTCATACAAGACGTTAAAATTAAGTTTTGAAAATTCAGTTTTGTCCTCATCTTTCTTTCTCAAATCAGTTTGGTCTAAGGTTTTGAATGAAATATTGAAATAAATAAATAAATATATATATATGGGTAATTGCTCGAAATGACCATAAAAATGGTAATTAGAAATCTAGCAGTACTACGTAGACCTATGATATACTACATATTATTGATTGTTAATCCGATTTTACCCTTCTGACACATCGACTGTTCACTTTTATTCCAACATAATCATAAACATAATTATTACATAGACTTTGTAGATAATTCAATTTGTATTTGTTTACTCATGGTAAATTAAATTTGATCCTTAGGCTTTGGTGTTTGCACTATAAGGCTTATATTTCATCATTCGGGTTTAATGTTCATTTATAGTTTGCTCATTAGTGTTTAAGGTTTGCCCCTTAAGGTTTATATTTTCATTATTAACATTTAGTGTTTGTTCCTTAGGGTTTATATTTGATCACTAACGTTTAAGGTTTACTAATTATAGTTTATATTTTGATCATTAAGGTTTAGTGTTTGCTCATAGGGTTTATATTGGGTTTATCGTTTATTCCATAAGGTTTATAGTTTGATCATTAGGGTTTAGGGTTTAATCCTTATGGTTTATATTTTCATCATTAGGGTTTAGTTTTTGCACCTTAAGGTTTATATTTAATCACTAGGGTTTAAGGTTTAAAAATTATGATTTTTTTTGTTGTTGTCAACAACATAATATGCATCAAGCTGGGCTCGAACCCAGGCGGTGACACAGTGATAACTCTAGCACAAACCACTGGCCACAAGTCCTGGTCTACTAATTATGATTTATATTTTGATCATTAAGGTTTAGTTTTGGGAGAATTTTAAAACTACCACTTTTGGTTTACCACTTTTCAAAAATACCATGAGAAGGGGTAAATTTTCAAAAATACCACTATTTAAGTATTAACTATTTATAAGATTTTAGGGTTTAAACCCTAAAATTCTAAACTAAAAAATTCTTTCCACCCATAATAAACCCTAATTCCCTAAAATATAAACCATAAATCCCAACAATTAAACCCTCATGGTTATTAAAAATTTAACCCTAATTTAACCCTAAATCCTAAACCTTAGAAACTCTAACTCAATCCGAAACTCTATAATTTTAACTAAACCCTAGCAAATTTGTAATTTGTAATGAAAAATAGCTTTTGTATATTAGGGTAATTTTGCAAATATACCAACAGTGGTAGTTTTGAAAATGAGTGTTTCTAAAATGGTATTTCTTAAAATTTCCCTTTATGGTTTCCTTTTTATGGTTTATATTTGATTATCGGGGTTTAATGTTTACTACATAGGGTTTATCGTTTGCTCATTAGGGTTTAGAATTTGCTCCTTATGCTTTATATTTTGATCCTTAATAAAAAGATTTAGACCCTAAATTCTAAAGATATAAACCCTAAAACGTTAGAACTAAAACACAAATACTTTTATTAAACACTTTGGTTTGTTTTTCAAAAAAGGAAAAAACACTTTGGTTTGAAAAAAGAAAAGGAAAAGGGTACAAATTGCAAATAGTTTGAAGTTTTGGAGTATGTTGTAAAATATTTTCTATAAATATTAGGATAACCGCGTTTTCTTTTTCTCATTCTGTGGATAACTGCTCCCGATCTCTCGATATCTCTTTGTGATCTCGCTCGCGCTCTCCCTAAGATGGGTTCGTCTCCAGCTCCTATTCATCATATTAGGGTTTCAAAAGTGTTGTGGGCTAGGGACTGGGGGGCAGGATTGATCTTCCGCCGTCCCCGTCCCCAACATCCCGTTGTTGTTCCAAAAAGAGTCATACAGGTCAGAATCGACACACCTTCTCCACCAATTGTCAAAAAACTCAGGGGAACTGATATTGGTCGGGATAGAGTCAGCAGGAATCTCTTAGATGATTTTGGTCTCGTTGCAGAGGAGGAAGATGGTTTGTAGTCATAGGGTTTTAGGCTTTGTATAATTTGTAGATCTGTGTTTGACGTTTATTTAGCTTTGTCAATTGTTGTATTCATTGAATGAATCAATCGAGTAAATTTTTTCAATTCTAAGTACACCAACACCTTTTGTCTTAACAGAGCTCCTTGTGTCTTTTTAATTTCCTTAAATCCTTTCTTTTCTATTTGTAATTGTTCTGAAATTCAGGATGCTGGTGTATGACAATGGAAATCTGGAGCAATGGCTCCGTTGAGACAATCTAACCGTAAGTCTGCTTATCCCTTTCTTGTAAGACCATGAGCTTGTCGATAAGCAAAGATCTTGAGCACGAAATATCTGAAGAAGAAGTCTGTGGAAGAAGAACTAGAAAGTCACCCGGATCATGATGATGAGTCAAAGATGGCTGAATCCAATGCAGAAACAATAACTGCAGAATTTTCCACAATCTATTGTGTAAGCTTAAATGTCCTTTGCTTTTTTTCCTCCAGAGTTGTTTGGTAGGTGCACGGCTGATTTTTTTGTGTCCTCGCAGATATTCTGTGAAGAGGTTTTGCCAATGTATTCTAGAGGCAATGAACAGTTAAGATCTGTACAACTTTCTTAGTTTCAGCTCATCTTACTGCTAGCCCCTAGAATCATGTGTGGAAATGCCTTATTTTCATACTAACCCATTTATGTATAAATACGTTGTTTATCTTGTCAAGTTATGCTGTATTTGCCTCTTTTATAGCTGGAATGGCGTGTCTAGTTGGAATGGATTTTAGTGCAAAGATTCTCTTCTTGAAGAAAATGTTTTGGTATGTTTTCTTACACTATATTTTGCAGATGGACAAGATGCTTCAGACCATTTCTCCCATCAAGAACAACAAGTTGAGAACCAAAGAGGATTCGGTCCAGAACACAAGGGTAAACAAGTGGCTTCAGAAGGTAATACTTCAGCTAGATCGATATGTACTAAAAGGATTTCATAGTGACAAGTGTGCTTCTTCGTCTTACTGTTGCTTTTTGATGAGTAAGTTTGACTAAAATGCACTTGTTCTATGCCCTAGTTTCTCACAATTTTCACAGGAAGAAGTATTATTAAGAGGGCTCACACTCGACCCCAAGAAGAAGGGTCAGTGGTGGTTATCCGGTCTGGTGATTCAGCGGCTAAATCAAACAATGCTGAAGATGTAGCGTAGACAATGGACCCAGAGGTTGTTGAGGCCCAGAAATTGTTAAAGCTAGCTGATACACAGAGGATGAATACAGATTCCAGAAAAGCTATATTTTGTGATTATGATGAGCAGTGAGGACTAGATTGATGCATTTGAGAAACTTCATAGATTGCATTCTATAGCCTTAACTTGTAACCTTTTTATTATCTTGGAATCTTGGATCATGAAAATGCTTCTAAGAACCATAATGATGATTTTCCTTTTGAGATTCTAGAATATGATACTTTGGTTTATCAAGTAATTAAAATTTTCATCAATTAGTAGAGTTGATAGTTTTTATAAGTTTATTGCATACAAAGCATTATCTGGTTATAAACTCAGATCAGTTAACTCAGGAGGAAAGAAAAGAGGATTAAAGGTCGTTTTTTTTCTTTTCTCATGAGCTTCATATAGGTGTGAGAGATTAGAGCATGTCTCAAGCTCCCCAACCTCTGAGAATGGTTGCCTGAGCCACACGATTAACACCGAGTGTGAAAGCTCCCATCCGGAGATCGCAGGAGTGAGTTTTGCACATCCCTTTCAAGTCTTTGAATCCACGGGTCATGTAAGTCTTTAGCTCATCGTTCACCTTCTCTTCCTCCCACATAAACCCTTGTATGTTCTGCATGTTATCAGAAACAACAAATATTTGATCAAATATCGGTTTGTCTCGGCTACTTAATCTGTCCAAGGTTAATAGTTAAGAGACTCATACCTGAACCCATTCAAAGTAACTGACAGTGACTCCTCCAGAGTTTGCATATATGTCCGGGAGAATAACCACACCTTTCTTACTCAAGATCTGTAGTGATAATACAGAATCTCCATCACATATTTGCAATGAGGGTTTCTTTTTAAGTTAAAAAGTAATGAGAAGGAAACCTCATCGGCTTCGGGATCAGTTGGATGATTAGCAGCTTCGATGATGAACTTTGCTTTAATCTCATTTGCATTCTCCCTTCAACCAAAATACAAGTAATAAATTTAGCAAAAGGTTATAAAAGAATTACAAGTTTGTAAATAAAAACAAGTTTGAACCTGTTGATGACACCGCCAAGTGCTGCAGGGATGAGGATGTCGCAATCTTCAGTCAATATCGACTTTGGATCTATCGGGTCAGCACCATCAAACCCTTTGATACCTCTGAGCTCTTTGGTATGCTTGAGCAAACTCGGGATATCAATACCGTTGTTGTTCTTGATTGCTCCGCTAATGTCACTCACTGCAACAATCTTCCCACCCTTCTCACTTATCAGCTTTGCCGCCCAAGAACCCACATTCCCAAATCCCTAAACCCGATATGGAAAGCTGGTTAAGAAGCCGCAGTTAAAAGAAAAGTTCTTTTCACATTTTCAAACTTCACCTGAATGACAAACCGTTGCCCGGATATGCTCATTCCGTGGTCGTTAAGCAAAGCCTCAGTTCCAAACATCACTCCTCTTCCCGTAGCCGCTTCTCTTCCTAGGGACCCACCAAGATCCTGCTCACAAACATCAGACATCATTACCATCCGTGTAAGACTAGCAAAACAAAACCTTGACTGAGTACAACTTACAATGGGTTTTCCAGTCACAACTGCAGGTGAGTACCCATGGAACTTAGAGTACTCATCAAGAATCCAAGCCATTGTCTGCAAATTCACCGAGCCAGAGTTGAAGAAAGACTCAAAAACAAAAAAGGGAAAAGATGTTTTCAAGAGAGTTTGAGAAACCTGAGGACCAGTGCCCATATCCGGAGCTGGAACATCAGTTTGAATCCCAATGAGATCATGAATCTTCTGAGTGAAAACTCGAGTGAGACGCTCGAGCTCGGAGATACTGAGCTTACTGGGGTCACAACCAATGCCTCCTTTGGCTCCTCCATATGGAATCTTAGCCACTGCTGTTTTCCAAGTCATGAGCTGAGCCAATGCATTCACTTCGTCCGGCTCAACCTGCAGGACAATAATCATCGGTGAACCAACCAAACAAAAATTGACCGGTTCGAAAGGGAAAAATCAAAAGTAAACCAAAAACCTCGGGATGGTATCTGATTCCACCTTTCATAGGACCTCTAGCATTGTCATGTTGGACTCTGAAACCAACAAATGATGCTAATGTCCCATCGTCTTTCGGTATTGTGCATTCCACCTGCAAAATTTGATAACCGGCTGGTTAATTGATTCCTTCTGGTCAATAACCGGATCAATTTCCGACATTAACTAAACTAGTTTCAGTTTCAAAACCACAAGAGAAAAATCGGACAGAAGTAGAGAAAGGAGACAGATTTGGGACCTTGATCTCTCTGAAAGGGATGAGAAGACTTTTCTCGAGCTTAGAATCCAAACCAAGAAGCCTAGAAGCAAGCTTGAAGTTTCTGTTTGTTGCTGCTAAAGCATTCATGGCTTCTTCTTCTTCTTTCTCTCTGCTCTTTACTTTCTGGGCTTTGATCAGAGAACTCTGTATGATATTGTCAGTGTTGTTGTTATTGTGACTATATATTATACACACGCACGTGATCGATACTTGGGTAAGATTCAGTGAAGGTGAATTTGAAGCTGATTAAGAAATTTAATTAAATGCCAAGAAAGATGATGATCGATACTTATCCATAACCCAAATTTATTTTTTCAGTTCTGATCTATTAATTAAGACAGCAGAAGTCAACATCTCTTTTTCTTTTCCTTTTTAAAGACCAACATCTTATGCTTTATGAGCTTGGAGTTATCTGCAACACATACTCTATGAATTTAGATTTTAAAACTTAACTAGCCTAAGTGGTGTTTTTGTTTGTCACGTACGTAGATTTGGGATTGAAGTAGACTTCCTACAATATTTAATCAGTAATGTTTTTCCTTTTACGATTACTCCTCGACATAGAACACATATTTGGGATGCTAGTGAAAATGAAATCAATATTAGTATAAATATTTTTGGAAAAATCAAATATTATGTTATATACTTATATGTTTGCTATTCGAAAAAGAGAATGCAAGTAGCTTCGTAGTAAAACCATTTCTCTAACTTTTTCTTTTTTCTGGTCTCTCCACTTAATTTAAAGTTTTTCTTTTAAAGGTAAGAGAGCTCTCTCCAATGCTTAATGTGTTTTTCACTGATGTTAAGAGAGAGAGTACCCTTATATTTTTCTCTAGTATTTGTGGAGATCGGATTCCACCTTCCCCTCCCCGAAAATTGATAGTATGAAACGACTAAGTGTTCTCGATAACGGTTACAAGATGGATTATCTGTCGAGAACAATCTCAAGCAACATTTCATACAAGAAACTCTCATCGAAAAAATCTTTTCGATAGATGAGTCTTCAAGAAGAGACTTAGTCTTTTACATCAACTTGATCATTCGAGACTGTTTTTGGAGATTCGAAACAGCTCCATGGGTCGCCTTTCAACAAGAGAGGCTTGGTCCGCGACCCGTGAAGCATCCACGGGTCGCCTTTCATTGTGCCTTGCATAATCCGCGACCCGTGAAATTTCCACGGGTCGACTATCGCAAAAATGTAACATTCTGAGAACTTAATTTCATTTGAGACTTGATCTTTCGATCATACGAAGTTACGAACATGAAATTGATTCATCGAGAAGTCAATTCTCAACGAAACTTGATCTTTCGATCATACGAACATGAAATTGAACCATCGAGAAGTCAATTCTCGATGAAACTTCAGCATGGAAGCAATCCACGACCCGTAATGCAACCACGTGTCATCCTTCGTCGTGGAACCTTCAATCCGCGACCCGTGGACACACACACGGGTCGCGCTTCGTCTTATCGTACCGTTCCACGAACCGTGCACGAGCCACGGGTCGCGCCTCATCATGCGGAAGCATTCCGCGACCAGCGGAACACACATGGGTCGCGTCTCGTCTTGACCAAGCATTCCGCGACCCGTAGAACACACACTGGTGACACTTCGACATGGTTTCATTGTTCCGCGATCCGTGGAACACACACGGTCGCTTATCGTCATCTCGACACTATCTCACGATCACAACAAGTCAAAGTAACTTAGTTCCAACAAGAACAAGTGATTCGTGAAGCATCTCTAACTCTCACTACCGAGAAATGTAACCAATGTGATCGAACAACGGTCCACAAGTCCAACAACACTCTTGACAAGCTAAATGCCCCGATATTTCCTTTACGGGCCGATGTCCATCTTTCGGACCAAGCAAAGCCTTTCGTAAACCGACATACTATAAGATTCGAGCACATCTCTATGAAAAAGGAAATTTTCTCGGAGCATCTCGGAGAAATGGAAGTCATCCACAAGAATATCAACGAAATGGAAGAGGTATCGAAGCGTATCGGAGGAATGGAAGTTGTCCGAGATTCTGTCTACAAGGAAACGGAAGGCGGCCCATAGTGAAAAGGAAAAACCCAAGGTCTTAAGACTGTTTAGCTAAGAGTATAAATAGAATCGCTAGTGCTAGGTTATAACCCATCTTTCAATTTTTTACATCTCTAGAGCTCTGCAAGTTTTGTACTCGAGAGTTTTATCAATAAAGACCTACCTTCGATCTTGTTTTGTCTCTCTTAATTTTATTTTGATTTCGAGTGATTTATACAAAGAGAGTCGACGATCCCTAAAGGTTTCGTAGACAAGTTTTGATTGTGTGAATTTCGGTACACACAGTCTTCACTTGCAAGATCAATCGGAGCTTTTTCGGTTGGGTTTTCTTCTCCAGTGTTGCAGTGGTGTTGTGGAGCTGGTGAAGTGATGTGAGACGATGGCAGAGGCTTCGAACTGTGCGTTTCTAACGGTGGTTCGGCTTATGCCGAGATACTGCTTTGAGAACGGTGGTCTATATTAAAATTAGACTTTATTTTGGGTCAAACTTATTTTTTTGTTCATAATCAATTCATAAATGATTAGATCAAGTCTAAAATTAATCCCAAATTCAAGATTTTCTCTAGAATAGCTCTAGAATTTTTCCACAGGAGAATAAATATCTAGATGTTATGTAGAAAAATCTAGATAATTATGTGATAAACTATTGATAAGAACACAGAAAAATCTAGATACGTATCTAGATAATGTTTTAGAATAATCTAGAATATAGTAGGAGTTGTAACTTGAGAGGTTATAAATACCTCCTCACCCTCTCATTTGTAACACATAGAAAGAGTTTAAGAAAACTAATAAAGAAAGTGTTAATAAAGAGTATTCACAAAGAAAGTGTTCTTATTCATAACTTCTCTAAATTTTAAAGAGTTTTTTAAGTATATCTTCTTCATACTTAGAGAGTCTTTTATTTCTTCTTAGTCTCGGGTATTACGATCTTGCCTCAAATTCATACATGAGCAAGGCCGTTACAGATTTATATGTTTTATCGGCCTCGAATTCTTATGTTGAGAATACCATTGACAATGCCTTTATATGACATGCTAGGCTTGGTCATATAAATATGACTAAGCCCAAAGTCATGATGAATACGGATTTGGTTAATGGGATCCCGAAGTTGAAGATTCGACATGATGGAAAAATTTGTGAAGGTTGCCACTATGGAAAGTCACATAGGCTTATATTCGACAATTCTACTTCACGATCACGGGCGGATTATAATATATACTCATAGTTAACGATTCTAATATATGCTATCGAGTAAAAATCTATTTATATAGTGATTTTATAATAATTTTTTCGTGAATTTTATATTATTAATGTAGTTTTTAATAATTTTTGTTTTATATTTGAAATTTTTAAAAGTTTTTTTTAGCAAACGAATAGAGGGCACAAAAACATTTTTTAGTGGGGACACAAAACAAAATTCTTAAAAATAACACTCAACTTGAACAAAACAATGGGGACATGTGCCCCCACTCCATGAGCAGTAAATCCCCCATGTTCACGATGCAGTGCTTTGTTGGAGAGGATCCATAGTGATTTGATGGGTCCAATAAGAACAACTTCTTATTCTGGGTTTCACTAAATGGTATTGTTCGTTGATGATTTTTCACGGTACACCTGGGTATATTCCATGAAAGAGAAATATTCTCCAGGTTTCAGAAGTTCAAGGTCACCGTGGAAGGAGAGTTGGATCGGAAGATCAAGTTCCTAAGGACGAACAATGGATGAGAGTTTATGTCAAAGGAGTTTCTCTCTTTTGCAGGAAGCAAGGTATCAAGACAGAATTTACATGTACATATACACCTCAACAAAATAGAGATGTGTCGAATGTAGTTGCATGACAAGCATTTGTCTAAATCATTATGGGCGGAAGGCATGAACTGTGCAGCTTATGTCATGAATTGGATGGCATTAAGTCAAAATAATATGTAGTCTGCTTATGATATGGCTCATGGAAAGAAGACAACGGTGAAAACATCTCAGAATATTTAGATCAATCTGCTACGTCCACGTGTTTGACTCTCAAAGAACTAAGGTGGATGCAAAGGCGGAGAAATACATATTTGTCGGCTATGCCGAAGAGAGGAAGGGTTGGAGGTGTATGGATCAAGAGCTACATAGGTATGTCGTCACTTGTTATGTTGTCTTTGACGAAGTCTCTTCATACTTTGGGCTACCTCAAGTCTTAGTGGAACAGGAAGGCGGAGGTTCACCCAGGATCGTTGAACCGGTTGTTCATATTCCATGTGGAAATCGAAGTTCTGAAACGGAGATACAAGATGAAAGGTGGAGCACCAACCAAGAACAAGTGGAGGAACCAGAACATGGTTTCGTGCAAAAAAGGAATATCGTTAGGCCTGCTAGATTCGGTGATGAAGAGTTTGTCACTACTTACTCATGTTACTTTGCATCTCCTTTGGATGAGGATAAGTCATCATCATATGATGAAGCAAAAGGAGTTTGCGAATGGGAAACCGCAATGAAGGAAGAAATGAATTCTATTGTGAAGAATGAATCTCGGAGTTGGTTCCAACCCAAGTATGTCAAACCTGTTTCTTGCAAATGGGTGTACGAGATCAAGTGCAAAGCCGATGGAAGCATTGATACGTTTAAGGCAAGGCTGGTTTCTAGGGGTTTCTCTCAGAAGTAAGGAGAAGATTATGATATAACTGGTATATCGTATATTTTACTGGTTCTTATGCTAATAAAACATATATTAATTTATTTTATCGAGTCTATATATTTTTATTAGAGTCCAAATGAGTCATTTTAGGTACATGGACAAGTTTTAAGGCTTTGGTATAATTATAAGAATTATGGAGCAAAAATGGATCAAGCTTGAAGAGACGAAAAAGGGAAACGAAGAGAAAAGGCAAAAACAGAGCAAGGTGTCAATCGACACCAAGCTGGTGTCGTCAGCCATAATTTTCTCAAGATCAAGAGATTTTCCTTAAATCTTTTGGAAAATGGGTTTTGCAAATTTACCATTCCTAAAATTCTTCCTAGTCCCTATAAATACTAAGTTTAAGCCATTGTTTAGGCTCATATAATATTCATATTCTCCAAGAGTTTGTAAGGGAGAAGAAACCTCTGAACCCTCTTCCTTCTTTTAGTTTTTACTCAGTTTATTGCTTTCATTAATTAAATTGCATGATGTTCTGCTTGGCCATGTCTGAGTAGTTTATTTGTTAGGCTTAGGGTTCTTAAGGTTTGATGAATCTTTGTTCGCCATAAGTCTAAATTAAGGTTTAACCCTTAATTCTTCTTCTAGATTAAGTTTAATGCTAGCCATAGTTTGATCACCTAGAGTCTAGATCATGGGTTTATTATTATACATGGAAGTGTTAATAATTGCTCGATTAAATCTTAGAGGACAAAACTTTCTATTCACAAAGGAATTTGGTTTAGAAAGTTTGTGAACAATTGAACCTAAGTTTATTGCATAATTAATTATTTAGGATTCACAAAGGAATTTGGTTTGTTAGGAATTAATTATAGATTACATTCAAAATGGAATTTGTTTGCATTAGAATAGATTTCATGTTCTAGAATTAAATGGTTACCAATTTGACACAGACGGTGTCGATCGACACCATCATGAGTGTCGATCGACACTCGTCTGTAATAGGCGACATTTTGGATTCGCTCGTCTGTAATTGTTTACAACCCTAAAAATCACATGTTACTTGCACTGGTTAATATATTTAAAACCCTTAGTCCTAGCTTTAATTTAGAATATTATTTGAATTTGTTTGCATTTTTTCGGTCTTCGTGGATTCGATCTGTAAGTACTAGATCTGATATTTGATGTGCACTTGCAGTTAATACTCGATGTTAAAACTTTGTGTATAAAAAATCTTTAGTCCCGTGGCGAAGATGACTACGTAACACTCACTCTTATCTTTAGCTACAAGTTTTGGTTGGAAGTTATGGCAATTAGACGTGAAGAATGTTTTTTATATGGTAAGCTTCATAAGAATATCTTTATGGAGCATCCACCTGGTGTCGAGTCACAACAAACTTAAGAAGGCTTTATATGGGTTGAAACAAGCTCCACGAGCTTGGTATGGAAAGCTTGGTCAATTCCTTCAGTTTTGCGGATATGAGGCATCAAATTCTGATCCAAATCTTTTCCTCAGGAAGAAGGGAGGAGTCCACGTAATTGTTCTTCTTTACGTGAATGAAAAGATAATTACCGGAAATGATGGTGCTAAATTAACTCGTCTAGGAGATAATATGTCCGTGAGGTTTGAAATGAAGAAGTTAGGTGAGTTGAATAACTTTTAGGTTTGGAGGCTGAAAGGGTAAATGATGGAATATTCATCGGCCAACAAATTTATGCAAGAAAAATTGTTGAAAAGTTCAGGGGTACATGAAGGAAAGACATGTACTACTCCGATGGACGTAAACATAAAGGTCAAGCGCGATGAAGGATCCTTACTATCCAATCCTCAACCTTATCGCTCTGTTGTAGGAAGTCTTCTATACTTAAACCATTACAAGACCTGATATTACCTTTGCGGTAGGTCTTGTAAGTTGGTTTATGCAAACACCAAGGAAGCAACATCTAGAAGCGGCAAAGAAGATCTTGATATATGTAAAAAAAAACTCTTGGCATGGGTTTGGTGTAGAAGTAAAATTCCAAAGTTTCTCTTTATGGTTTCACAAATGCGGACTTTGGTGGAGATCTGGATGATCGAAAATCAACTTCAGGTTATGTGTTTTTATATGGGGGACACAAGCATCTCGCGGTGCAATAAGAAGCAAGAAACGATGTCATTGTCTACCACAGAAGCGGAGTATAAAGTTTTAACACTCATTGCTCAAGAGTGTATATGGCTTCGGAGACACCTTAAATATTTGTTCTCGTCAGTTAATAAGCCAAACCACCATTTATGGAGATAATCAAAGTCTGATCAATCTGGCTAACAATCCCATGTTTCATGCAAGGACAAAGCACATTAAGGTTGAGCATCATCACATACGGGAGAAGGTGCTTGATGGCGAGGATAACGTTACTGATATCTTCACCAAGTCATTACCAAAGAGCCAATTCGAGTCACTTCGCTCAAAGCTCGGGTTGTTTGACAAAATCAAGTTTAAGGGGGAGTACTTAAATTAAACTGTATTTTTTGTCAAGCTATTTTTAGGTTCATGATCAATTCATAAATAATTAGATCAAGCCAAAAATTAAGCCCAAAATTTAGAGTTTGTGTAGGCTTGAATTCACACAAAGGGATCGTCGACACTCAATATGTGAACCGTCAGAAAATAAAGTCAAAAGACAAAGAACAAGAGAAGGAAGTGGGGTCGTTTATTAGTCGTAAAGAGAATTCTCGAATTACAAGCTGCTCGTACTTAAGCTATTTGAGAGAGAAGAAGATGTAAAAGATGATCTATGACATACAACCTTAGATCCTATATATACTCCTAACTAAACCGCCTTGGGCTCAATCTGATATTTTACCGCTTTTCGATATAGATTTTTGGTACTTTTCATGAAGAAACTATTTGATTTGAAACATAAACCACTAGATTTCACATTTCTCTGTTTGCAAAGTGTTTTGTGAAAATAATGCATTTTAGGTCACAAATGGGCATTTTTTATCAAGTCCAACAAATCAACATCAGAAGTCCAGACCCAGATGAAGGAAATGTTTGTTTTGGATTGAATTGGGGAGTTAAGACAATCAAGCAACGTGAGTTAGCTATCACATGAGCTTGGAATCGAGTCATTTACCCTCAGGATCAAGAAGTTAAACCCAAATCATTGAAGATATGTATCCAGAAGCGGGTATGAGATGAAGGCCCAATCGACCGGTAGAGAGGCCCACTGATCGATCAAAGCTCAATAATCCAAGGAAGCTTAGAGAACAAATTCAGATAAGGACCATTGTATTTGGGGAGATACAAAATATGTTGGAGATAATCACAGAAGATACTGAATCTTCAGAAGACGCGTATCAGATATCAGTCGATCGATTATAATAATGTTGACCGATCGAACGGAGCGGGTTAGACACAAATATTTGGATTCCTATCCAAATCCTCTTCCTAATTTATTTCGGCCAACTGCTCGACCCTCTCCCCTATAAATACAGACGACTGAAGCCAGAAAAAAACACACCACTTCATAAAGCTTTCAGGCATCCAGGTGAAAAAGTTTATAGTTTCTTTCATTGTTCTTCTCTTTTATTCTGCTTTGATCATTGCTTTCAAGGACGAACTTTGTAATCTCTGCACTCCAGGGAAGCTATTCTAAACCCTCTTGATTTATATAATAGCAATTTTCTTTGTCATTATGTTTGTCTTTAGCATGATTGAGTAGTTTTGTAGTTAGGAATATGGCTTTGCTAAGAGGAATCATGGTTAGATAGATAGGCAACAAGGCTGTGTGATGACTAGTTTTTTTTTTGGTCGGAAAAGGGGATTTCTCCCCGTATTATTAAATAAAGTAGAACTACATACGAACTAGACGAGAATGCGCAGATCCTCTAACATCGTCTAACAAAAGCGTTTGAATAGACTCAGGACAAATAAGAAATTTATGAAAGCCTAACGGTAATGTAAATGCATAGTTCGCAAACCCATCCGCTAGACAGTTAGCTTCCCTATACACATGATCAATATGGACCTCCCAGTCCTTCAAGAGCAAGCCATGGCACAGATGTACCAGGAAAGACAAGGGATGTGAGGCTTCAATCCCCGTCTTTAAGAAACCCACCACAATTTCCGAATCTACTTCCAGCTCTATCCTCGTCGCACCCAACTCCCAAGCAATACAAAGCCCATAATATACTCCCCACAGCTCCGCCAACGGTGCGGAACAGATGCCAATATTAAGAGCAAACCCGCTACACCACTCTCCATCGCCATTACGAACCACCCCTCCCGCAGTGGCAGCCCCCGGGTTTCCATGTGAAGCTCCATCCGTATTCAGTTTCAGCCATGTGTGATGACTAGTTAATAAGCTTACTTTCATACCATATCTTAATTCAATCATAGGATAAATCTGCCACTAATACACCACTTAGATTAAGAGATCCAGAAGTTGATAGTGAAAGCTTTACAATTTATAGTTTATTAGAATTTGATTTTCTGAATTTAATGCCTAGATTGATTGGTTGATCAGCTCATAGGTTCTCTTTCTGAAAAGATATATGTTAGATTTTGGGGGTCATATTTCACCCCCGAAGATTGATAGCATAAAATGGTTAAGTATTCTCCACAAAACACGAGAATCGACTACGACTTGGTATCAGTCCAATGACTTAAGCATCACAAGGATAGATTGCTCATGACCATAGAGCAATCATAACCGACATCCTTTACGATAATTGTGCGAAGACTTAGTCTTTCGATAACTTGGTCATTCAAACATAAAATCGGACAAACGGATCCACAGGTCGCCATTCATCATGAGAGGCTTGATCCGCGACCAGTGAACCTTTCACGGGTCGCACTTTATCATGGCCAAGATATTCCGCGACCCGTGAAGCTTCTACGGGTCGCCTATCACAAAATACAACCTATCGAGAACTCAATTTCATCCGAGCCTTGGTCTTTCGATCATACGAACATGAAAATGAGTCATCGAGAAGTCAATTCTTGACGAAACAACATTTCAAAAGCAATGTGTGACCACTAGTGGAACCACGAGTCGCACTTCATTCTCTTCGTCATGAAACACAACCCGTGGACGTGCACGAGTCGCACTTCGTTGTGTCCAAACAATCCGTGACCCGTGCACGAACCACATGTAACATTACCACATGTAACATTTCATCTTGTCGAGGTCAAATCGCGACCCGTGGACATGCACGGGTCGCACTTCATCGCTTCCGAGAGGTTTTGTGACACGTGGAACACTCACGGGTCGCACTTCATCTCGTCGAGGTCGAACTGCGACCTGTGGAACATACACGGGTCGTCCTTCATTATGTCGAGGTCAAATCGCGACCCGTGAACATGCACGGTCGCACTTCGTCTTGTCGAGGTCATTCCGAGACGTGGAACACACACGGGTCGTCTAAGACAATCTCGACACCATCCATGATCACGAAAAGTAAAAACAACTTAGTATGTGTGCCATCCCCTTTCCGTGGATCCTAGCAAGTCAAACAACTCAGCTCCATCGAGAACTAAGGATCCATGATGAACATTTCATCACATGATTGACAAAGATCAACATGGTTATCCCTTGGTAAGGTTTTGTCCCTAGTGGTTTTCCTTGCTAAGTTTTTTAACGAGGTAATCATTTGAACACATACGACTTACGAGTCTAACATCACTCTTGACAAGCTAAACAGCCCAACACTTTCGTAACGGGCCGACCACCGAATTTCAGACCAAGCAAAGCCTTTCGTAAACCGACATACTAGAAGGTTCGGACACAATCTTACGGAAATGGAAGTTTTCCTTTGTCTCTCGACAAAAAGGAAGTCTTCTAGGAGCATCTCGTAAGAATGGAAGTTATCTCGAAGAATATCAGAGAAATGGAAGGTGCATCGAAGCATATCAGAGAAATGGAAACTATTCGAGATTCTGTCGACAAAGAAAGGAAAGGCGGCCCGAAACGAGTAAGAAAATCACATGGTCGTATGACGGTTTAGCTAAGAGTGTAAATAGTTTGCTAGTCATAACTCATAATGTATCTTTCAACTCTTCAGAGCTCTTGCACCCTAAAAATTTCGTGTCTGCAAGGGATCTCTGCATACTATCAATAAAAACCCTAGCTATCAATCCTCTGTCTTTGTCTTCCGTGCTTTATTTTTGTCTTTCTTTTCAGTTCCAAATGATTCATACACAGAAAGTCGACGATCCCTAAAAGTTTCGTAACAAGTTTTGTTGTGTGAATTTCGGTACACACATAAAGTTAACTCAGATATCAATCGAACTAGACTGGTTAAGCCTGATCATAAGGATAGTCTGTTAATAGTGGTTTTAACTATATAACTTTAACTAGGATATTTACACAAGCCAATACCCTGAATAATTCAAACTGTAACCCTCTCTGATGCATTGCCTGACTTCTTGACGTCTTTAATATTTGATTAATCTCACGTTTTATTCTGTTTTAGCATTTTCAGGCATCAATCGATCGAACGCATTATCTGCAATCGGTCGAAAGATGCACCAATCGATCGATCAGTTCATACTGTCGATCGACCAAAAACAAAACCATCTCATATTTGCTGCTTAGCTCGAGTGAACTTGAACGTGTTACTGCGTACACTCTGCTCCCGGTGGATACTATCCCTAAGTATTACTGCGAGACCTTTGCGCTTGCAGGACCTATTTTGTGTGAAAACTAAATCCCCATCACTTGTCTGCTGGACGTGTCGAGGGACATTGTCCATGGGACGTGTCGAGAGAGTCGTAGCCCGCGGATGTTAAGAAGAGAGTCGTGGCCCACGATCTTTGCGTAGAGTTGTAGCTCGCGATGGTCTTGGCCAATGGGACGTGTCGAGAGACTTTGTCCGCTGGATGTGTCGTGAGATCATGTCCATGGGACATGTCGAAGACGTGGCCCACGAGCTACACTCTTGACGTAGCTCGCGAGCTACGCGATGGTCATGGCCCGCGGGACGTGTCGAGAGACTTTGTCCGCGGGACGTGTCATGAGATAATGACCGTGGGACATGTCGAAGCCGTGGCCACCGAGCTACACCCTTGACGTAGCTCGCAAGCTACGCGATGGTCGTGGCCCGCTGGACGTGTCAAGAGATTTATCCGCGGAACGTGTCGTGAGGTCATGTCCTTGGGACATGTCAAAGCCGTGGCCCGCGAGCTACATTCTTGACGTAGTTCCCGAGCTACGTGAGTGTGGGCTGCGAGCTACGTTGTGATGTAGCCCGTGAACTACGCGATGGACGTTGCCCGCGAGCTACGTTACGATGCAGCTCGCGAGCTACGCAATGCGTGGTCCGCGAGCTACATTGCGATGTAGCTCGCGAACTACGCGATGAATGTGGCCCGTAAGTCGTCGTGGATTCACTTCCATGTTCGAGAGTTCAATTGACCATCGAGAGATCAAGTTAGACTTATCGAAGACCTCTTCGGACCAACGATGAAGTCTTGGCTAGCACATCGTGTGGCAAGATTGTGGTCGGGACCCACAAGGCAATCGTGCATATGAAGATGGTTGGAACGAGCTCGATGATTCATCGGACACTCGTCGTGGGATTTTGTGGTTGGGACCCACAAACCTTGTTGTAGCTTGGGGACCACACTTGGAGAGTTGGCCCGCGAGTTATCATAGTGGTGTGGCCGGCGAGCTATGCTTGATTGCTTGGTTCGCGGGACATGGTCGTGTACGTGTCAGCGAGTCAAGTCTGGTCCGCCGGATGATTCGTGGGATGATTCGTTGCTCATTGATCATGGGACCCAGGACAATACGCCGGGTGATTCGTGGGCCGTAACCGTTAACTATTTTACGCTATCAATCTTGGGGGTGGAATCCGACCCCAGATACACAACATTTCACATTAAACCATAGCTCCCAGTAGTATGTGTACTGACATTTTTTCTCACATTAAATTATTTTTCTCTGTTCAAACCCACTCACAACCATTTAACATCTTTTATCGTTTACATAAATATTTGTACTATCAAATTTACTGCCCTCCACATCATCCCTCTTATCAATTACTTCACTCATATCCATATTTTCTTTTAATACCATTGAACACAACTCTTTTTATTTACCCACACTTCTTTTTATTTTTCCCTATTTCTCTCCACATCTTTCATATTTTATTCAAACAAGTTCCCTACCGTCTTCATGATTAAAAATTCTCAATTATCCACCCTCATCCTTTTAACCAGGATTATGAAATACTTGTTGATGTATCTCATATTTTACCAGTTTTTATTATAATAAACCTATACTTATATCTATTTAGAGTCTATATTACTATTATTAGAGTCCAAAAGAGTTATTTTAGATGCACGGACGAGTTTTGGAGCTTTGGAAGGACCTAGAAAATTTATGGAGCGAAAATGGGATAAGCCTGGAGAGACGAAAAAAGAAACAAGAAAAATGGAAAATTCAGAAGGGAGTGTCGATCGATGATACACAAAATTTTTACCCTTTGTATTAAACCGTAAGAGCACAGCTAAAGTGATGTAGTACTTAGAGTTCGAATCCACACTGATAGATAAATTGCAAACTAAGAATAGACTTTAATTTAAAACTAGGATGCGTGGCTCTTTTTATATGAATAACTACTGCAGGAAACAAGTAAATAAGATGTGGGTTTAATCAATTAAAGCAAACGTTAGGCTTTGGGAACTTCGACTAAGAATCAAATCTGGCCTGTTTCACGCCGAGTGTCGATCGACACTATGATTGTGTCGATCGACACCTCACGTATAAATTTTATGAAACCTTAACCCTAGAACATGAACAATGCAAACAAGCAATCCAACTCTCGATGAGATTAACTATCTAAGTTTAAACCCTAGAAAGACCAAATCTCTTTGAGAAATCCTATGGAATTTAAACTAGCTTAACAAACCGATTCAATTGTTCACTAACTATTCTAAACCAAGTCTCCTTAAGAAAAGATAGCTAGCTCTGCTAAGACAATTCCAGCAGTGTATTAACACTCTCGTGTATAATAAATTCCCTATGATCTAGACTCAAGGTAGGTAATCTATGAATCTAGCAATAAGAACATCTAGGAGAAGAGTTAATTAATGGTTCCTAAATTAAGCACAAGACTAACAAAGATTTGTCATAATCTAAGAACCCTAAATCTAACTAATGAATTACTCAGACATAGCAAAGAAATTCATGATGCAATAATCAATGAAAGCAATAATATAAATAAAAAGGGTTTAAGAAATCTTCTCCCAAATCTCTCTCTAAAGTAGAATAATGCATAAGCGTAAACAATGGCTGTAGAAAAGTACTTATAAGGTTCAGGACAAATTTTAGGTTTAAGGAATTATCATAGAAAATTAGGGAAAAATCTTGGTCCTGAGATTTTAGGAAAGTTTGTGATTCTGTGTAGTCGATCGACACCTCCTCCTNGACACCTCCTCCTGAATTTCCATACTTGTTTCGTTTCCTTTTTCGTCTCTTCAAGCTTGTTCCATTTTTGCTCCATAATTCTTCTAGATTCTTCCAAAGTTCCAAAACTTGTCCATGCACCTAAAATAACTCTTTTGGACTCTAATAATAATAATATAGAC
>OVAP01000279.1:0-41939 GCA_900406295.1 Aurinia saxatilis | reverse complement strand
AAATATATATATATATATATATATATATATATATTATAAAGGTTGAGATTTTCAACCATTAAAATGTGATGAGATGTGAATAATTTCTTGGGTCCAATGTGAGATGTGAATCATATAAATGTGAATTTATTTTAAAATAAAATATAAATTAATAAAATTGAACAGTTGACAAAAAAAATTGAACACGTCACAACCAACCCCCAAACTAGTCCATCTCCCTCCTCTTGTCGGAATAATATCTCAATGAAACAATCAGAAAAAGAAGAAAAACAGAAAAGCCAAATTAATGGCTACTCCAATTAGATTTGTAATCGTAGCTCTTGTGGTCCTCTCGGTATCACTACTATCATACGTCGTCACAGCGAAAGAAACACAGAGGAATGTAGCGGAGGTGCGGCTGATGTACGAGCGATGGCTAGTGGAGAATCGGAAGAACTACAACGGTCTTGGAGAGAAAGAGAAACGTTTTGAGATCTTCAAAGAAAACTTAAAGTTCATCGATGAGCACAATTCAGTTCCAAATCGGACTTACAAAGTGGGGTTGACCCGGTTTGCAGATCTGACGAATGAGGAGTTCCAAGCTATTTACTTGAGGAGGAAGATGGAGAGGCCTAGCTATTCAGTGAAAGCAGAGAGGTGTTTGTATAAAGATGGAGATGTTTTGCCTGATGAAGTCGATTGAAGAGACAAGGGTGCTGTTGTTCCAATCAAAGATCAAGGATCTTGTGGTATGGTTTCAATTTTTCTTGGTTTTTCTGATTAGCCATTGTTACAAGTTTCACTGATTAGCCATTTATACAAACTTGTAACTTGACTAGAAAGTTTGTTTAGTTATGTGTAGATAATTTGACTAGAATTTCTACACATATTTGAATAGGAAATCTACTGGAAATGTACAATGTATTAATTTTTCATCCCATAATACGTTTGATTGATAGGAAGTTGTTGGGCGTTTTCGGGTATTGGAGCGGTGGAAGGTGTAAACCAGATCAAGACCGGAGAGTTGGTATCTTTGTCGGAGCAAGAACTCGTTGAGTGCGACAGAGGATCTATCAATGTTGGATGTGATGGTGAACTATGCTTTTAAGTTCATAATTAGAAACGGTGGTATTGAGAGAGATCAAGATTATCCTTATACCGCTACTGATCTTACCGTGTGCAGTGCTTATAAGGTTTTAATAATCAACATTATGAAAATTTTAGTAGTATGATTATGGTTCAGTTTGGTATGTATTTATGTGTTCTGTTTTAATCTTGGTGTAGAACAACACTCGTGTTGTTACCATAGATGGTTATGAGGATGTTCCTCGAGACGATGAGAAGTCTTTGAAGAAAGTTGTTGCTCATTAGCCCGTTACTGTTGTTATTGAAGCTAGTAGCCAAGCTTTCAGGCTTTACAAATCTGTAATTCTTTTTCATCAAAACCTATCACTAAAAAAGGATTATTTTCTTCTAGTGTTCTGTCTCAATGTTATGTATGTGTTTTGTTCCTCAGGGTGTTTTCACAGGAGAATGTAGAATATCTGTGGAAAATGGTGTGGTAGTCGTGGGATATGGATCCTTAGAAGGTCAAGATTATTGGATCATTCAAAATTCTTGGGGATTGAACTGGGGAGAAAACGGATGCATTAAGTGGTGGTACACAAGTAGGTCGGTAGATTACTTGGATTATTAATGAGTAGTTTGAGAGTTAGAGATGGGCTGCGACCTTCGTTCCTATAGAGAGTTCGGGCAGTGTTTCAAGATGTTTGTGGAGTTGTAGCTCGTTTGAGAGAATAATATGTTATAAAAGAGAAATTGAGGTCAGGAGATCTTTGTATTTAAGTTCGGAAACTGTGATACAAAGTGGAGCTCGGAGATCAGAGTTTTTCCCAATCCCCAAAAAGTGCAGATCCCAAAACAATGATTAGAGGGGGGTATTTATAGTAAAAATATACCGACATTCGGCACTTACCACGATTAACAAACTAACCATGGTAAGTGCTATTTGGGCCGAGCTTCCAAATCTTTGTTGTCTCGAACTACATTTGCCTATGGGCCGGGCTTCAGTAATATTTGGGTCAGGAATGGGCCTTTTATGGTCCATCTCCATAAAATGCCATTCTTGACCGGCCTAAAAAGGAGGGAGAGGGATCCAAAAAAGGTGGAAAAAAGAGAGTTCGGAGGACCCTGATTCCCGTGATAGCACAAAACTCAAAAGACGACCGAAAAAGGTGAAGCTTAATATCGATCAACTCTTAGAAACTGATTTTAAGATGGGCAAGTTCGCTATTCCCGACCTTCCGAATCTTGGTGATAGCATTCGTAGCGGAGGAGCTAAGGCATCTTATGATGCCGGGCAGAAGGAGAAAACTGCCCGGAAAAAAAAAAAAAAGCTTTCTCTTGGAGCCCCGATAAGTATAGGAAGTCTGGGACGAGCTCCAGACTCATATTGCTTTGAGCTTGCACGGTCGCGGGAAGTCAAGCGAGGTTGTGTCTGAGCAGAGGGTTGAGTTTCTCGCTTTTGAGGAGGCAGGGGTCTCAGAGAAGGTCGTCGGGGGTGAGGTCCTGGTTTGCTCGGAGGAAATCCTTGCCATCCTACCTTCTGATGACGACGGTGGGAAAAGACCTTGTGAGATTACCGAGCAAGAGGATGATGCTAAGATTCGATCTTTACAGGACTCCCTGTATTTTTCGTTGAGCTTGTCAAACGATCTTCTAGTTGCAGCTTCCAAGAGAGCTCGGATTGAAATTTCTGCTTCTGACAAGAGGCAAGACAAGCAATCGATCTCAGATATATCAAAGGAGCAATCGACCTCACTATTTTCGGGTAATGTAGGGTTTTCTTTCTTCGCCAGTGAAGAGTTTGAGGCTTTCTTTATTCGCCTTTCGTAGATTCCGGTCCAGATGCGATGAATTTGTTTCATCAAATCTGATCTAGCAAAGTTCCACCTCCTCCTGTAGAGGACATTGCAGCCAAGGTCCCTTATCAGGAGTTCTGTCAGATAATCGCCATGGTATGACTTGTGTGTTTTTACTGCTCTTTTCCTTCCTTTCTTCTTTTGTAACATAGATTGTTCCACTTTGTAGGCCGGGACAGCGGGAACTCATATGATGGCGGTCTACCAATATGCTGAAGGGAGTTCGGAAGAACGAGAAAGAAACTCTCGAGTGTGTTAGACGCAAGAGTTTTGAAGTTCAGACTCTTCAAAATGTAGTTCATGTCGGGGAAGTAGCTCTTCGGGATATGAAGTCTTTGTTGCATAAGACTGAAGACCAAGTCGAACTCACTCTGAAAGAGTTGGAGGCCGAGAAAGAAACGATCAAGGTTCTTTCTGCTGAGAATGATGAGTTGAAAGTCGAGGTCGGTGATGCTTCCAAGAGGATCGCATCTCTGGAGAATCAGCTGGATGAGATGCGCCAAGTTCGGGAAGAGGAAGGTCGGAGGTTTGCTGAAGAGAGGGCAAGCTTGCTAGATCGGGGGAACAAAAGGGGCTATTAACATTCTTGAGGCCATCTGGTATGTCGACGGACTGGTTGTTCCAGAAGCTCGGTTGCAAGGTCTGAAATATACAGTTTGACGAACGGAGTTTGATTTGTCTAAATGTGACCTTACCGAAGAATTGTTTATTCGTAAATGAATACAAGTGGGATTGAAGTCTTTGCGAGGAGAGCTCGGCTTATCCGATTTCTAGGCTAGTTCAGAAGAGGTTCGAGCGAGATGAGCTCGGCTTATTCGATCTATTGGTCTAAGTCTGAGGAGACTGTGAGTTTTTACGATCGAAAGAGATCTAGGCGAGGTGGACTCGGCTTATAAGGTTCTTTGATCGGTGGTAGCTCGGCAACAAGTCCGAAGAGACTTGTAAGTTTACACGATCGAAAGAAATCTACGCGAGGTTGACTCGGCTTATAAGGTACTTTGATCGACGGTAGCTCGGCGACAAGTCTGAGGAGACTTGTAAGTTTATACGATCGAAAGAGATCTAGGCGAGGTGGACTCGGCTTATAAGGTTATTTGATCGACGGTAGCTCGTGGGTTGGGGTCGGGAGAAGTTTACGCGAGACGAGCTCGGTTTACCTGACTTCTTCGACTGATGATTTTTTATTGTTTTTTTGTGCAGTTGCGCTGTGAAGCTGTCAAGGTACCCGTAAAGACCGGGATCAAACAGCTTCGTAGTTCGGATTTTTTTTTTTTGTAGTTGCGTTGTGAAGCTGCCTACGTACCCGTAAAGAACGGGATCAAACCGCTTTGTGGTTCGTATATATATATATATATATATATATTAAACCATGTTGAAGTTCGTACATCTTGTAGTTCGGATCTTGTGTGCCTATAAATAGTAGTGCTTGAGGTGAGTGGCGTTCTAAGATCGGGGAACGGGTTCGCCGGTCATGGTTATGAGCTCGTATGCACCTGGTGTGGCACCGAGCTTTCCAGCGTTATCTTCTTTTGTGTTGTCAAAATATGGGTCGTAAAACGAGGTCGCCTTCTGTGAAACAGCGCGGTTTGACTTTCTTGTTGTAGTACTGGGAAGCTAACTATTGGTAGTTCTGTATTCAAAGGAGAGTCTGGTCTTGAAGTTCTTCTACTTGATCAAGGTGGTCGATCATCATTGTGTTGTTGAGTTTGGGGTTGCTTGAGAGAAGGAGATGATAAATGTCATGTATACCGACCTTTGCTGGAGATATGGCTTCGATGCCATGAGAAAGTGAGAAGGGGGTTTGCCCGGTACCTCGTCATTGTGTAGTTCGGTACGACCATAGAACACCATCGAGCTCGTCTGCCCAAAGTCCCTTTTTCTTTTTCAGACGTTTTTTTAGTCCGTCGACTATAACTAGGTTTCTGACCTCTGGTTGTCCATTTCGCTGAGGGTATCGCAAAGTCGATTTGTTGAGCCAAATTTTCCATTTTGCACATAAATTCTCGAAAGTTGTAGAGATTAATTAAGAGCCGTTGTCGGTCACTATTTCATAGGGGAGGCTGTGTCTACAGATGATATGCTTCCAAACGAAGACATGTACGTCGTTTGCTTCGATTTTGGAGTAAGACTCAACTTCGACCCATTTCGTAAAATAGTCTGTCATGACGAGCAAGAATCATTTCTGGCGGGAAGACGGGAAAGGATCTACGATATTCATTGCCCAACGCATGAATGGGTATGGTGGGGTTGAAGTTCGTAGGAGCTCGCTGGGACATGGATGGTCGGACCATGTCGATGGCACTGTTCACACTTGGCGGCATAGGCTTCGCACTCTGTAAGTAAGTTGGGCCAGTAGAATTCTTGGTGTCGTATTTTAAGGGTAAGTGAACGACCTCTGGAATGATTACCGTCTGCACCTTCGTGGACTTCACACATGATTCTGATTGCTTATGTGGTGTTGATGAATCGAAGTAGAACTCGGTTGGTGTTCCAATGGTATAAGGTGCCATTAAGAAGAGTGTAGCGCGCGCTCCGAACTTTGATCCGTCGAGCAACCCATTTGTCGGTTGATAGGTCGCCGGTGCTGAGACAAATTTTACTATCTTTTTCCCAATCCTGTTCTTGCTATGGAGTGCTGGTCGCGTTACCTTCGTCAGAGATAACGACGAGTCCTTTGGGGAGGACAATGCTCGGTTGCTCGATGCACTCGACATGTATTATACGTCGTTAGGTGAGATCTGAGGTTGAATCTAGGCTGGCGAGTTCGTCAGATGGGGTATTTTCTGCCCGTGGAACCTTCATGAGTTTGAAATTTTTGAAAGTTTTGGCGATCTCTCTGACGACCTGTAAGTAGGCATCCATGCGTTCGTTCTTCGCATCGTACTCACCACTGATGCTCGTAGGTCGGTAGCACCAATTTCTTTGGCCAGGCGCAGACCGGTAATTAGGGCTTCGTATTTGGCTTCATTGTTAGATGCATTGAAGGCTAGTAAAAAAGATTGCTCCAGAATTTCTCCAGTTGGTGATTGTAGGCCAACGCCGATCCCGGAACCGTGCTGAGAGGATGATCCGTCAACGAACAAGGACCATGGTTTTGGTGTTTGATTGGTTTCTGGGGAAGGGGGAGTTCGATCATGAAATCAGCGAGGACTTGACATTTGGCGCTATTGTGGTGTTTATATTCGATATCATGTTTTGAGAGCTCGACCTCCCATTTAGCCATTCTTCCAGATTGGGTCGGGCTGTGGAGTATAGTGCGGAGAGGATGTTTTGTGAGCACAATGATTGAATGAGACTGAAAATAGGGGAGTAGTTTTCGGGCTGCTGTGATGACTGCGAAAGCGAGTTTTTCCAGGAGAGTATACCGGACTTCGGCGCCATTTAGAGCTATGCTGGTGTAAAAGATCGGTTGTTGGGTACCCCAATCTTGGCGAACAAGTACGGTACTAAGCGCTACATTGATAACTGCGATATAGAGGTAAAAGGGGCTCGCCGTCTACGGGTTTTGAGAAAACAGGTGGGTCGCTGAGGTAAGTCTAGAGTTGCTCGAAGGCTTGTTTGCATTTATCGTCCCACTCGAAACGTTTGTTTGTTCGGAGTAGTTGAAAAAAAGGCAAGCACTTGTCTGTAGATCGGGAGATAAAACGGCTAAGCGCGGTTATTCGTCCCGTGAGTCTCTGTACTTCTTTTGCGTTGGTGGGTGTAAGGAGTGTCTTAATTGTGTTGAGCTTGCTCGGATTAGCTTCGATTCCACATTGAGTAACGATGTAACCGAGGAACTCTCCGGCTGTGACGGCGAACGTGCACTTGCTAGGATTCAACTTCATGTCATACTTGTTGAGGATCTCAAAGAATTTTATGAGGTGGCTAAGGTGATCTTCTGGTCGGAGAGACTTCACGAGCATATCGTCTATATACACTTCCATTGTTCGACCGAGCTGAGATGCAAACATGCGATTGACTAGACGCTGGTAAGTTGCTCCGACATTTTTGAGTCCGCATGGCATGACTTTGTAGCAGTGAGTACCATGCTCGGTGATGAAAGTTGTCTTCTCACGATCTTTTGGGTGCACCAAGATTTTATTGTAGCCCGAGAAAGCGTCCATAAAGGAGAGCAATGCATTCCCGGCTGTCGCTTTGACGAGACGATTGATGCTAGGGAAGGGGTAGCTGTCCAGGGACATGCTTTGTTAAGATCAACGAAGTCGACACAAACACGCCACGTGCCGTTTTTCTTCTTAACCACCACGGGATTTCCTAGACACTCAGGGTACTTTATTTCAATGATTTGGCTTTAGAAAGGCATTCGACTTCGTCGCGGACTACCTGAGCTTGTTCTTAACCGAGCTTATGTCTCTTTTGTTTGATGGGTCGGAAAGTCGGGTCGACGTTGAGTTCGTGATAAGCGACTGTAGGATCGATGCCAGGCATGTCGGTTGGTGACCATGCAAAAGTTGAAGCATTGTCTTGGAGGAAGCTTAGCAGATCCTTTTTAATGACTGGGTCGAGATCGGTTCCGATGCCTACGCATCGTTGGAGGTTACTTGCATCAATATTCTCTTGTGTTATGTTGGTGCGGTCCGGGCCCGAATTAGCCGGGAGCTCACTTTCGAGAGTTGTGTTGATGAGATTGCAGCCCTTAGAAGTGTGTCGAACCTTGTGCTCGGATATAAAGCAGGTGCGAGCGACACGCTGACTTCCGAACACCGTGTAAGGTCCTTTGGGGTGGGGAAGTTGAGGCACTGGTGGTAGGTCGATGGAATAGCCTTCTAGTGTGCAGCCAAGGGGTTCCAAGTATGACTTCATAGATAGCAGGTTTGTCAACGATGACGAATTTCACTATCTTGGTGATTTGCCTGACTATGATCGGGAGCTTGATTAAGCCAATAGACATGATAGAGTCTCCAGCGAAGCCGGTGAGGGGTCAGATGCTTGGCTTCATTTCGTATCCGTTGATTTTCATTCGATCAAGTGTTTCTTTTAAGATGAGGTCGACCGAACCTTCAGTGTCGATGAGCATGCGGGAGACCTCGCAGTATGCAATCTCGAGTTCGATGACCAGTGGGTCGTTGTGGGGACTGTCGAGCCCATTGGCGTCTATTTCCGCAAACACCACTCGGTTGAGGATATGATCGTTATGGAGGAGGTCGGCACTCGGACCACTGGCGCGGTGGATTGGGGGCGTGAGGACTTTGTGTTCGTAAATTTTAATGGATCGGATAAAGTCGTTGCATAGAGTTATGCTTCCCATGATCATGTTTATTCTTCTGCAGGGAGGTAGGGGAGCGTTGTTATCGATTGGTTGGTCGTCCCGTACTCTTTTGGGGGTTGGCGGAGGGGGTGCATGCTCAGGGGTGCGTTGGGGTGCGATGGTGCTCGTATCCGGACCTTGAGGGTTCGTTGATGCGTTGCTTGCTCAGCTGTTTGGACGTCGGTTATTGTTTTGTCACGAAGAGGGTGGTGGTGCTGTTATCGCTCCACTTTCAAAACCGGACAGCAGATAGTTTCGGAGGGTCAGACAATCGGAGGTTGCGTGACCATTCTTCTTGTGGTACATACATTACAATTCATCGCCTTTCGTTGATGAAGGCTTTGACGTTGAGGTTTTAGACGGCTGCGGCTTTGTTGATCGTTCCTTCTGTGGTAGGGAAGGAGGTGAGTCTTCTCTTGACTGTTATGCTCGGGGAGTACCGCATCGTTGGGTCATAAGGAGAGCCCAGACGATACCACTGATTATTTCAATAGACAAAATCCTCGTTGTCGAGCTTGCTAGATCCGATTATATTGAACTCTCCTGATCGGCGATCCTTCTTTCTGTAATCTTGGTCGAGGTGTTGTCTGGGTTCCCGATGTTCATCGTGGGATTTATCCTTTAGAGTGTGAATTCGAGAGTATTTTTTGCGTTGGCGGCCTTTTCATCTTCGATGTCGGCCCAAGTCATTCCTCTGTGTAAAACATCATCAAGTCTGTTTGGTTTGAGTAACATGAGGTCGTTTTTTAATTCAACGGTGTATCGCAATCCTTTTTTTAATGCCTGGATTGCCGCTTGTTCGGCGACTTTGACCTTCGACACTATGATCTTGAATCTAGTGAGGTAGGATCAGAGAGTTTCATCTTGTTTCTGCTCGATGTTCCACAGGTCGGCGTGGGAGGCATTTTCGTTCATGAAATAAATATAATGCTCGGCGAAGACTCTGGATAGTTCTTCAAAATTGTCGATGGAGAAAGCTTCGAGGCCGGAGGACCAATCTAAGGTTGGACCGGTAGGAGTTTCGACGAAAAGTTGGCAAAGACTTGTGTCGCGCTCTTCGCTTGTGAAACGAGCTCGTCCGGTGGTGATATTAAAAGCTGTTAAATGCTGTTTCGGATCGGTGTAACCTTCGTAGAGCGGGAGGCGGAGTTTTTCACCATGGTGCACCGGAGTGTTTGCTATTCGATGGCTGAAAGGAGTGTTTTGGGCTTCTAGGAGAACGCATTATATTTCTGGTGCTGAAATGGTCGCTTGATAAAGCTTAGTATTCATATATCTCATGAGACCTCTGAGTTCCTCGAGTTTTGTGGGTCTAGGGGACGGACCATTATTGGTCTGGATGACCAGTCGTTGAATCTGCTCGGGCTGCTCTAATTACCAGTCTCTCTGCGAGCTGGTAGTCATATCAGAAGATTATTGATACGATCGTGGCAGTCGTTCTGAGCTTGGTTAAGTGCATTGAATTGAGCAGTGTTACCACGGTCCATGCTAGCCAATCACTGGATGATGCTTCTTAGTAGGAAAAGGAGATCGTGTTGATCGTTGGTCGCACGTTCGGAAATGGTATCGGAAGACGGCGGAGAACGTAGACTCGATGGCAGTTGGTTTTTAGGGGAAACTTGGTTTCCTTGTGAAATAAAAGCGTTGGCTCGTTGGGAGATTGTTGGACGAGGCTCGGCTTGGGACGGTGGTGGTGAGACATGGGTTGTGGCGTGCTGAGCCGATTGTCGCTCGTTTAGGCCGTCCTGAGTTGTTTTCGTCTCTGGGGTGGTCAGGGTAATGTTGGAAATTCCTCGGGCTGTGACACTATGGAGGAGTCCGAGCATGGACGATGAATTTGGCCCGAGATTTCTCGAAAGATGCTGACCGGGATTGGTCGATGTAGAGGGGTCGTTCTGCGATTGAGACATTGTCGATGCTTCTCGTGTGTTTAGAGATCTCTAGCCCCACGGGCGCCAAATGGTGGTACACAAGTAGGTCGGTAGGTTACTTGAATTTTTTATGAGTAGTTCGAGAGTTAGAGATGGGCTGAGACCTTCGTTCTTATAGAGAGTTCGAACAGTGTTTCAAGATGTTTGTGGAGTTGTAGCTCGTTTGAGAGAGTAATATGTTATAAAAGAGAAATTGAGGTCGGGAGATCTTTGTATCTAAGTTCGGAAACTGTGATACAAAATGGAGCTTGGAGCTCAGAGTTTTTTCCAATCCCCAAAAATTTCAGATCCTCAAAACAATGATTAGAGGGGAGTATTTAAAGTAAAAATATACCGACATTCGGCACTTACGATGATTAACAAACTAACCATGGTAAGTGCTATTTGGGCCCGAGCTTCCAAATCTTTGTTGGGCCGAACTACATTTACCTACGGACTGGGCTTCAATGATAGTTGGGTCAAGAATGGACTTTTTATGGCCCATCTCCATCAATAAGCTCCATCGTAACATCGATGATTCTTTTTGGGAAATGCAGAGTTGCGATGATGGCTTCTTACCCGACCAAGTCAGTCTCGGAATCTGATTTGTTATTGGAAATTTGATTTTGCTGTTAAATGACTAAGAACTCATTGATAAGCGTTTAGCTCACCGAACTCAAGAATTTATTGAAGAAGAGTCTGTTACAAGAGACTGATCGAGAAAAGAGAAGTTTGTTTTGCTTGTTAAAATGTTTAAGAACTCATTGATAAGCTTGTTTGTTTGTTTGTTTTCACTTTGCACTCAAACAAGCTTCACCTTCTTTCTCCCTCAGTCTAACAATTTATAGCTAAAAAACCAAATTTGATAGACGTTGTAACTATTATAACAATTTGAGTCCTCGTGTACACTTCACGTGAATAAAAGCTTCTCCAAACTTGAATTGTTCTCTTCCTCTAGTATATATTTTCGTATCACTAATCTGATATTTATTTCTTAATCCAATTGGTTCCTCTTTCCACCGCACGAATGTGAAAGCCTCACAATTTTAGTAATTGTTTCTAGGCAAAGGCATTAAGTTTGGATGGAAAAATTCAGCCAAACATATAAAAATGTTATCACCCAAAATGATAAAGTGGAGACGTGCGTTCGATTCAGATCTAATCATCAAAAAGTATAACGATCTAACGGCTCTGATTTATTTTTGACCCACTTGAATACTTGATGATGGTTGTGTTTGCCAAGAAAAAGGTAAATCTGGTTAAATGGACTCAACCACTTCATTTTTTTAACTAAAAATATTACTATAGAATATAAACGTTGCAGTTCCCTAGAGAAGTAGAAATTATACATGTGAGATGATGTGATCTGATTTATTTTTCTTTTCTGTATAATACTGATATATGTCATTGTCAATAATAAAAAAATACAAATATACACCTACGCCATCTCCCTCTATTTATCTCAACGTCCAAACTCTTTGCAAAATTCTCACTGAAAAACCAATGGCTACACCAATCAGATTTATAACCTTAGCTCTCTTGATCCTCTCGGTATTTTCACTACTATCCTACGTCGTCACAGCTGATGAAGCAGAGGTGCGTCTGATGTACGAGCGATGGCTAGTGGAGAATCAAAAGAACTACAACGGTCTTGGAGAGAAAGAGAAACGTTTCCAGATCTTCAAAGACAGCTTAAACTTCATAGATCAGCACAACTCTGTCCCGAACCAGACATACGAAGTGGGTTTGACCCCGTTCGCAGATCTGACTAATGAGGAGTTTCGAGCTGTTTACTTGAACAGTAAAATGGAGAAGCCTAGCTTTTCAGTGAAGGGAGAGAGGTATTTGTATCAAGAAGGAGATGTTTTGCCTGATGAAGTTGATTGGAGAGCTAAAGGTGCAGTTGTTCCAATCAAGAATCAAGGAAAATGTGGTATGATTTTTGAATATTTTTCTTAGTGTTTGGTTTTCGGATTGGGGTTTGAGATGATTTCTTGATTATAAATAGGAAGTTGTTGGGCGTTTTCGGCGATCGGAGCTATTGAAGGTATAAACCAGATCGAGACAGGGGAATTGGTAACTTTGTCGGAGCAAGAACTCATGGACTGTGACAGAGGTGTTGTCAACGCTGGATGTGATGGAGGTGTCATGAACTACGCTTTTGAGTTCATTATTAACACTGGTGGTGTTGAGACGGAGCAAGATTATCCTTATACCGCTACTGATCTTATGGTGTGCCATGCTAAAAAGGTTTGTAAAATCCACATTTTTTTGTTAGTTTTGATTATGGTTTAAATTTGGTATGTACTTATTATGTGTTCTGTTTTCATCTTGGTGAAGAACAATACTCGTGTTGTTACTATTGATGGTTATGAGGTTGTTCCGCAAAACGATGAGTTGTCTTTGAAGAAAGCTGTTGCTCACCAACCTATAAGTGTTTCCATTGAAGCCTATAACGAAGCCTTCAAGCTTTACAAATCGGTAATAAATATTACTTAAAAAAAAAACTGTCATTGTAGCTTTGGTTTTCTTATTGGAACTCAATTTTGTGATGTTTGTGTGTTTTCTTCCTCAGGGTGTGTTTACAGGAAAATGTGGAACATTTTTGGACCACGGTGTGATAGTAGTTGGGTATGGATCGTCAGATGGTGAAGATTATTGGATCATTCGCAATTCATGGGGAGAGAAGTGGGGAGAAAGCGGATACGCTAGGATCCAACGTAACATCGATGATCCAACAGGGAAATGTGGTGTAGCAATAATGCCTTCTTACCCGACCAAATTGGTCTCATCAGCTGATTTGTTGTCCGAGATCTAATTGGACTTTGTTGCAAGTGATTAAGAACTAATCTAGCTATGTTACCCCTAATTCAATAATGGATTTCCACTTCGAGCATTTGAAACCAAGGCGGTCTTGTCATTTGATTTATTTTCTGAAGTTTGATTTGATCTTGTTGTGTGGTTGGAAAACTAATCTGTTACTTAGTCCGTAATTCAATGTGTACATCTATCATTTTACAACCCACCATCAACAAGGAGAACCAAAAATATGTATATATATATGTATAGCTTCCGACTGCTAAAGCTACGGATGCTCGTTTCAAAAGTCTTACTCTTCCTCTTGATCAGCGAGCAACTATAAGCTCTTCGATGAAATCAGCTTCTCCTGATACAGAGGGAACTAAGATATCATCATCCGTAGTGAAGTTGTAGTTCTGTCCAATGGCCCTCAGAAGCTGATACACCTCAAACATGGTAGGCCTCTGCTTTGGTACTTCCGGTAGAACGCAGTTGCATGCTACTTTGAGCACTTTGAACATCTCATCATCCACATTCTTCCCACGTAAGGACATGTCAATCGCTTCCTGCAGTTTTGACTCACTCGATAGCTTTGTAATCCATTCCACAAGGTTACCTTTGAAGCTTTCTTCCTCGACTTCTTCAGCCACTTTTGTCACACTTGTCGCTTTTTGGCCTGTTACTAGCTCTAGAAGTACAACACCAAAGCTGTAGACGTCTCCTTTTGGAGTTGCAACCATGGTTCTTGAATACTCAGGGGCTACATAACCGAAATCCCCGAATTCGCCATTGACAAATGTGCTTAAATGGGTGTCAATTGGGTTCATTAGCCTAGCTAGACCAAAATCTGAGATCTTGGCCTCAAAATCTACAGCCAACAATATGCATTTTGAGCTGATGTTGCGATGTATGATTCTCGGGTTGCAGCTGTGATGAAGCCACGCCAGTCCTTTCGCCGTCCCAATAGCGACCTTCAGCCTTGAAGGCCAATCCATGGGGATGGAGGATAATTCATCTGCCGGATGTAAATGATCATAAAGGTAACCATTTGGCATGTACTCGTATATGAGAAGCCTCTCCTTTTTAGCAATACAATAGCCCAAGAGAGGGACCAAATTTCGGTGTTTTACAGATCCTAAAGTCTTCATCTCTGAATCGAACTCTTTCTCAGAGCGTTGAGAATCCTGCAACCTCTTGATCATAAGCGAAGTACCATCTTCAAGCACTCCTCTGTACATAGCTCCTGTTCTTCCTTTCCCAATGATATTATCTTTCTTGAAGTCATCTGTTGCCTTGATAAGATCTCTTAGTTTCATCTGTGAAACTGATTTCTTCTCAAACAAGAAAACCTTAACTCTCTTCTGTCCTTTCAAGCTCTTTGCCCATTTGTTTCCTTGAGGATCATCACCATTCTTCTTTCGGACAACAGTCATTTTACGGAAACAGAAGAACAAAACAATCCCAACGACCAATGCTGCCACAGTGAGTCCACCAACTGCGGCTGCGACAACAACTTTAACACGGGAGGAGCTAGAAGAACCCTCACAAGACGCAAGAGGTCCACCACACAAACCTGGGTTATTAGCAAAGCTATCGGGTCCAATCTTCAAGGTGCTGTTGAAAATGGGGACAGGACCAGTCAGAAGATTGTCGGCCACGGAAAACTTACTGAGCCGCCCAAGTAACACAAGCTGGAGAGGAAGAGGACCGTTGAAGTGGTTATGCTGAAGGAAAAGAGTGTTCAAAAAGGTAACGTTGGAGATACTTGGAGGGATTTGGGAAGAGAAGTTGTTGTAGGAGAGGTCGAGAGTGGTAACAAGTGGGATATAGAAGGTGAGGTTGGAAGGTAAAGGTCCAGAGAAATTGTTTCTAGAAAGATCTAAACCTGTCAAATCAGAACATTGCTTAATTCCGTGAGGGAACATTCCTGTGAGACCAAAACCAGAAAGCTTAATGCTTAAAACTCTATTCTCATCATCATGCCAGCAAGTTATACCGGTGAACTTACAGATGTAACCGGCGGTTTCGTTGCCAAAAACCCAACTCGATAAATTATCATTTGGATCACCAACTTGAGACTTTATGGTCCTTAAGCAGTTGACGTTGTCCTGATTTGCGTTGATCAAGCCAGACAAGAGCAGGAAGCACAGACAATTCCCGAGGAACCTAGCAATCACCATACTAATTCCTTCAAAACAAAATTAGAGATACAAAAGGGTCTGTTCGTTGCGCGTGAAGAAGAAAGATCAGCGGAATAATAAAAGAGACTGGAGTCATCCGTTTTTCGTGAAGAATGGGGCAAACAAAGAAACAGAACACTGATGAGAAGTGAGAACGCAATGACCCATCGGTCTTTGAGCGTTGAATGTTTTTTTTTCCTTTCTCTTTTGACTTTTCAACATTCTTTGTGTAAAGTTTCTTTCGACCATGGCAATATTTTGTTGAAAGGAGACGACCAAGCCAAACCAAAGAAGCAAATCAAGGAAAAAGAACTAAACCAAGTCCGATAGTAAAGGATGATTCAGTTTTCAGTTAGTTTGATAAAAATCAGTTTAGTTCAAGTTTTTAGAAAGTTTGGATCCAATAAGATATCAAATATCAATTTAATTTGATTTTTTTTTGAAAAAATCCTGACAAATACACGAACTTTATAACGTTTAGCACAAAAATACATGAACTTTTTGCGTTGCAATATTAATACACTAAGTGAAATTCGTTTTCAGATTAATACACAAACTGAAATTTTTTATCTTTTTCATACACGGCGTCAAAAATTAAATTTGAAAATCTAATTTTGCTCTCACCATTCTTTCCCAAATCAATTTGTTTTTATGTTTTGAATAAAATCCAGAAATAAATATTTAAAATGCAAAAAAGTTTAAGATAAATTTTAAAATGTCCTATAATATTTTATAGGGTTTTAGGGTTTAGAATCTAAGGTTTAGGGTTAAAACCCTAAAACATACAATTCAAAACACTAAAAAAACATTTTAGACCCTAAACCCCTAAGATATAAACCTTAAAACCTTAAAACTTAAATCTGGATACTTATTAGACACTAAAACCAAACCCTACAGATTTTCAACCCTAGATCATAAAATTTTAAACCCTAAATTAAAACTTAGGGTTTAAATTGGGTAGCCCAATATGATTTATAACGTTTAGGGTTTAATAATTTTTTATTTAGGGTTGAGAATTTGTAGAATTGAGGTTTAGTGTTTAATAAGTATTTGAGTTTAAGTTTTAAGATTTTAAGGTTTATATTTTTAAGGGTTTGGGGTTCAAACCATTTTTATGGTTTAGAATTTTAGGCTTTAGGGTTTTAACTCTAAACCTTAGATTCTAAACCCTAAAATCTTATAAAATATTATTGCACATTTTAAAATTTATCTTAATTTTTTTTGCATTTTAAAATATTTATTTCTGGGTTTTCTTCAAAACTTAAAACAAATTTGTTTGGGAAAGAATGATGAAGGCAAAATTAGATTTTCAAAATTTAATTTTGGTGCAGTGTATGAAAAAGACAAAATTTCTCAGTTCGTGTATTAATCTGGAAACGAATTTCACTTCGTGTATTAATATTGCAACACAAAAATTTAGTGTATTTTTCTGGCAGAAGTTGTAAAGTTCGTGTATTTTTCAGGGTTTTTTTTTAGAGAATGACAAATATAGTCAACTTTTCATACCCACTAATCACATATAACCACACCCTTTTTTTAAATCACATATACCCAATCATTTTTACTTTTATACCATTATACCCCTCCTTCTATAAAAAATACCAATGTCTGTTATCCACCACTTAATTCTCGATCTCGACCTCTTTCTCCGGCGAGATTCTCTCTCCCATATCTCTCTCTCCGGTTACTTCACCGTTGATGACGATCATCTTCTTCCCCATTAATTTTCTACCTTTGTGTGTGTGTATTATTTTACTCATTTCTCTCCCACACCTTTTACTCCTGCCATCGTTCGGAATCCTTTTCTTCTACCTCTTCCTCCTCTTTGCAGTTGATTCCGCGATGCGATACAAACCCCAAGCCAATCCGCTTTACAATCTGTTCCCCAAACTCAAAACCATAATCAAATTGTACATGTCATCTGTTCCACTCTCTAGCAGCGTGATTTCGTCTTATCCAACCTCCGTGACGAGGTCAAATCGCTTATCCAAGCTCTGTGACGAGGTCAAATCAAATTGTTGGTTCTTAAGCTTGACCACACCCTCTCTTTCTCACGGTGGTTAGTCTCTCTATTTCTCTCTTCTTCTAATTGAGTCTCAATGGTTTGAAATTGGAGGCATGGATTGATTCAGTTTTGATTTGATTTATGGGGACAATCAATCTGGTGTTAGATTAATCAAGGTATTTCTTTACGTCTGTTTCTTCTTCACTACCTTTTTCTCCATTCTCTCCTTCTCCAATCATAGTTTATTTAGCTCTTGCTCTCTCTCTTTGACCCCATCTTCTCCTGCCTTTGCCATTCCTTTACTTTAGGGGTTGTTTTTTTTTGTTTTAGAAGTGATTAAATTTGTGGTCTTTAACGTATATGATTGATCAGATTGTGTTTTTTATCCTTTTGTTTTCGTTGGGTTTTCAGATTTGATGTGTAGAATCGTGTGCTTGAGCTATCTAGAGTGTTAAAGGCAGAAAAGTAGGTGGTTGCTGTGAAGTTTTACCATCTTACTCTTGAAGTTACCGAAGCGGGTGAGAAGAAGATTTACCAGGCTAAAGTTTGGGTGAAACCGTGGATGATCTTTAAGCAGAGCTTCATGAGTTCAAGAATGTGAGTACCTAAAGAGTAGAGAGTTTCCATTATTCCATTTGTAATTGAATGACTTTTGTTTGGTCAAGCTGGGCTCATGAACAATTGTTAACTTTTCGCAATTAAGGATTTCAGACGTAAACTATGAAGAACGGGATGATGTTTATGGCAAACTGGAATATATAAGCTTATCGGGTGAATCATTAAGAAAACTACCTTGCTATATTATGTAAAGTGAAATGACTAGGAGACAAATCATTCACTGCACAATTTTTCTGCATGTGTCATTTGCTTACATTCGTTTACACAGGTTAATTGTTCAAANCACTGCACAATTTTTCTGCATGTGTCATTTGCTTACATTCGTTTACACAGGTTAATTGTTCAAAGTTNGTGTAGTAGGCGTTGTGTAATTGTTCTCTTTTGCCCATGCCATATTCTGTTGGTGTATTCTCTGCTAGCTTTAGTTAGCTTCATGAGGAAGTGTTAATGTTTGTTTCTCTGAATGGTGTGTGGAACAGGTATTTGTATAGAGGCCTTTCTACAGGAGACCGACCCACATGCGATCAATGTTTGAAGATTCATGAGAAACTGACAGAGAGAGCTGGTCCGGGTTGCATTCTTCGTTGCCTTACTGACACTGAATACTTTTTTTTCTTAGAGTGCTAGCGAAAGGTCAAAAAGGAACTGCTGATTCTTGTCCATTTATTTATCATATATTCAATGGGTATCAATCTCTGGGTTCGTAATGTTTATAAAGTCCTTGTTGGAACTGAAATTTGAGTTTGAGAAAATTGCAAATTGCAGGTTTAAAAAAAAAGTATTTTCACCATATTTACGGTGGTTTTTCCGGCCAACCCGCTAGATGAAATTACCTGATTAATAGTGAGTTGGAAAGCTCGTAATGAATACTACAATTTGGACTATTCATACATCAAAAACCAATTTATATTGTATGAGAATTAATGGTCTAAATTGAGCAACTTGGATTGTTGAGAAATTGTAAGATAAGCTTTTATAAAGTAATTATAAACCAATTATAAACTTTTTATTAGATATTTATAAGATAATTATAAAATATTTATAAAGCATTTATAAGCCTCTTAGAAGGTAATTATAAGCCAATTATAAGTTTTTTATAAAGATTTTATAAGCATTTTATAAGATGTTTATAAGATATTTATCAAATCATTATAAAAGCTTTTCACAAGAAATATAGGCTTTTTATAAAAAAAATATAGGGGTTTTATAAAAAAATATAGGTTTTTTATAAGGTAATTATAAATTTTTTAAAAAGATTTTATAAGTATTTTATAAGCTATTTATAAGCATTTTCTAAGACATTTTCAAGTATGTGAAAAGAAGATTCATTCACAAAATTAGTTATTTGAACAAACATTTTGACGAGCTAATAGAATATGAGACATTACAATATCACACACACACCATATGATTCTCTCCTAGTATACTACAACNAAAAAATACACAAAAATGCATTCCCCAAGCCGATTTTTTTTTTTTTTTTTTTTGATAAAAGTTATAGACTATAACAGTCGAAACAAACACGAAAGACTAAAGCATTTTTAGGCCATTTGCAAGATAAGCTTGAAACCAAACAATGAAAACGAACAACGAGATTTGCAGAGCAAAAGACGTGAACAATGAGAGTTGCTTTCTTCTTCTCTTTCTCCTCAGCCAACTTTCTTGCTTTTTCTTTTTCTTCCTCCAAAGACTTGATCAGACGCTTAAGACAAATCTCTGCAACTTGTGCTTCTTCATTACACTTGGGCATCAAGTTCTCTGCAACATCCGCGTGAGACATGTCAGTTTCCTCTAGCAAACTCTATCAATCATCAAAGAGAAAAAAGTACTAAAAACTATTCACAACCCCAAGGAAACATTAAGCACATACCGACAAGGCGACAATCAAAACCTGACTGCAGACATATCAACAATTCTTATAAAAATCAAGAAGTCTCATGATAAGAAAAACAACTTTATACATAATGTCACTAAGAAACGTTGTCCAACACAATAACCAATACCAAGACCATCCTATTTCTTTTTCCATTCTTTTTTTACCAAGATGATGAATCTCATACAGCTTGTATGCTATCTCATTCGTATCCAAATGAAGTATGCAATCATGTTTCCAATTATGGTATATATACTACTTGATGACAAACAAGAATCTCACATTCTCCAAAGTCCAAACCTCCAGTTGCATTCAAATAATAAAAAATCCTAATGATTTAGCCCAACATTAGAGATCTCAAAGTTAATAAACAATTGGAAAACATCATTATACCTGAAGCTGCTTTCATGAAGATCCATATCAAGGACCAGGAACGTAGAAGAAACGATCTCGTGAAACCAAGTAATCCTCGACGAATTCTCCATTTCTATAGCCATCTCAACATTCTTCCCGGGAGTCCAAAACACAGTCATCGAAGCTTCAACATCTTCATCGTTCACAACGAAATCTGACTATCCAGCCGTGGGATAATACACCACCTCGAAAGGACCACCGTCATCCTAAATCCTAAATCCCTTCTTCACACCACCACCACCACCATCGTCCATCTAAATCCTTCATCATCGTCCATTTAACACCATCATCTCCGCCGCTTGATCTCTCTCTCAACTCCATCTCCAACCAAATCTCCAGTACGTCACCCTTATTCCTCTTTTCCACAAGACCCAAAACAATTCAAAGTTTCCGTCCTTTGGAGCTTCCGTCGATTTAGTTCGAATTCACGATTCCACCAGAGAAGGCAGACTTTGGTATATGTGAATTCACGATTGAGTTTTAAGAGAAGGATAGTTTAGACTTTTTATAATTTTTTATGGGGGAAGGAAGGGAGTTGGGTATATGTGATTAAAGGTAAAAAAATTTGGATATATGTGGTTAAACCCCTTTTTTGTCGCAATGAGATATTATTTCATTAAAAAGTTAAGGCTGAAAGTTGTACAACCAGACCAAAGTCACCCAACCAGTAGGCATGTAACACCACAAAGTACAAAACTAGCTCAAACTCTCTAAATGTAAGCGCTCACTTAATCAGGAAGGCCCATGTCTAAAGATGTAGGACTGAAACCGATGTTCCTTCATGACACTAGAAGCGATACTGACTGCTACATGGTTCGCAGAAGACACCGCAGAAATGAAAGAACAACCATGTATGGACCGCACCACAGTAAGCGCCCTGTCAAGCAATGCTCGAACGGATGAAAAATGTGATGGATTACGTATGCGTCCACAAGTTGAACATCTGAAACTTCAAAGACTATATTTTGTAGATGCAAGTCAACCAAATAGGTTGCTGCCCAAGTTTAGCCTATGATCTCTGCCTCCATCTTTGTGACCGTGTTAGAAAAAGCGTTACAGCCGTGAAACAAAGTAGTCCTACAATGATCCCGGATAACCCAACCCGTCCTACTCAGGAGATTAAGATTTATCTAAGAGCTTGCTACATTACACTTAACAAATGGAACATTCGGTTTTTGCCAACCCTGGAATCCCTCTGTAGGTTCGTTAGTCAAATCATTGGTGTTTGCCGTAGACCATTCTAGCTTATCGTCCTTGGCTCGTTGAAGAATAAATTTTGTTGTGCACAAGTTATGTTAAAAAACTAGCCCATTCCTTGCTTTCCATATTTGCCATAAGACTCATGGAAAAGAAACAAGTGAAGCATCAATTGCAGCATGATTCACTAGAAAGTGAATATATAAGAACGTTGAAGTAGTCGAAAAGCCATGAGGGGGTAATTGAAGGCCAGATAACTCCCAAACTTCCACAACGACAGGGAAATGAAACAACACATGAGAAATAGTTTCATTCGTAGTCCCAGACGCAGGACATCGGGGGTTGATATTCATTTCACGAGTAGTTAGTCGAGCGTTGACAACTAATGCACCTGAGAGACATCGCCAAAGAAAGTGTTTTATTTTTGGTGCTGTCTTAGCCTTCCATATTTTCTACCATAACGTTTTTTCTAGCGGGGGTAGTGGATTTGCAACAGCTGCATCTGCATCCATAATCAACTTATAACCACTCTTGACCGAATACGAGCCGGAAGACGTGTAACCCTAAAAATATCCATCTTGTATGAAACGAGATACCTTAATTTTTCTTATTCTAGAGCAATCTACATCGTAAAATAACTCTTGTAGTAAGTCTTTATTCCAAGCATTGGAACCCGGGATCAAAAGATCAGAAACCCTGAGATCGAGGTCATATGTTCGCTGTCGAGGAAATGGAAAACGAGACCCATTATCAAATAACCAACAGTCTGAGAAGACAAAAGTATCACGGCCATCACCAATTGAACGAACAAGCCCTTTCTTCAGCAACTCTCATCCAAACATTAAGTTTCGCCAAGCATAGGATGGGTTATCACCATTATCACAATCCAAAAAGTGCCCGACAGAAAATATCTACTGCGTAAAAGTCAAGACAAAAGAGAATTAGGGTTGTCAATAAGACGTCAGGCCTGTTTACATAACAAGGCTTGATTAAACGAAGCAATGTCATGAAAGCCAATATCACCGTTCTCTTTTGTCATGCACAATTTTTTCAACGCTACCCATGGGATTTTCCGGCGACTATCTCCCGCACTCCACCAATACTGCGTCATTGCACTTGTTAACTTTTGGCATAGATCTTGCGATAGACGAAAGCACGACATCGCATATATGGGTAAAGCAAGTGCAATTGACTTTAGCAAGATCTCCTTCCCACCCTGGGATAATGCCTTGCCAAACCAGCCATGCAACCTTGACTTTAGTTTCTCATGAATGAATTGAAGCAATTTCCGCTTGGAAACACTAAAGCATTCAGGTAATCCCAAGTAAGAGCCTTCCCCGCCTTCTTTCTCAATACCTAGGATCTGCTGCAAGAGTTGTTTTCGACCCACAGAGATATGTTTCCCAAAGATAACTGAGGATTTGGCCGGATTAATCAATTGACCTGAGGCCGTTTTTTTAACTGTAGACAACGCATAATTTCACCACACTCTTCCGGCCTCGCCTTGCATAGCAATAAGCTATCATCTGCAAACAATAAGTGATGGACAGTAGGACCATTCAGCACTAACGAAATCCCATTTAAGCGACCAGCTCGCTCCGATTGGTTTAACACATTAATCAGAGTTTCCGCTCCCAAGACAAAGAGGAAAGGTGAAAGTGGATCCCCCTGATAAAGGCCCCTCTCTGTTTTAATGAACCCATGAGTGTGACCATTCAAAAGAACGGAATAAGATACCGACGTGATACACGCCATAATCCATCGAATCCATAGGTCATGGAAGCCAAACTTCCGCAACAATTGCTCTATGAAAATCCATTCAACATGGTCATATGCTTTAGACATATCCGTCTTAATAGCCATAAAATCCTTACTAACAAAGTCATTAGTACGTAGGGCATGTGTGACCTCATGGGCTACAAGGATGTTGTCCGTATTAAACGACCTGCAACAAAAGCTCCCTGAGTATCAAAGATGACATTTGGGAGAATCGTTTTGAGTCTGTCGCATAACATTTTCGAGATAATCTTGTAGTGTACAGAGCAAATACTAATCAGCCGCAAGTCCTTCATCTGTGTAGGAGGAGATATCTTAGGCAAAAGACATATATTAGTGTGATTCCAGTCCGCCGGTAGAATGCCTGACACAAAGAAAGCTGAGATCTCCCATACCACAGAGGGTCCCACAATATTCCAATTTTTTTTGTAAAACACACCCGTGAAACCATCAGCCCCTGGAGCACTATTCCCTTTAATTGCAAAAGATGCCATTTTTTAATCTCATATGGAGTAACGGGTCTAGTCAAATTTGCATTCATATAAGGCGTCACTCTAGAAGTAAGACCCTCAAAAAGCTCCTCCATATTCGTTGGGTTAGTCGTAGTGAACAGATTACGAAAGTAATCAACTGCCACCTGACCTTTCGACCCTTCAGTGTAATGATATATTACATTTTTTTACATCTATTAACACTTGATTTTCCTTTGTTTTTCGAGTCTGTTGGTTTTTTTAGAGTCTTAACAGGTGCTTAATTCATTGTAGTATGAATTGAAGCTTTGGAATGAAGATTTGAGATAAAAGGAGGCAAACAAGTGAAATGACAATGCAGAACCAGTCTGAAGTGCCTTAAAGATCGTGTCAGACGAAGGCCTTCCCTTATGAATTTAAATCTCAAATTTTGACACGACATAGGAATTGAGTTAGCTTCATTTTGGCGGTGGTTTCAAGTCATTCTGATTAGCGGTTAAGAAGATATGACGGTTTTACTGAAGATATGTATTTTCATCCGAATGCCAAACTTGAAAAGTTGTCAATCACGTGATTTGCTCCAATCACTCCTCAATTCTCTCACCATAGACGAAAATTGGATCCATAAATCAGTGATGAGGTTCCCTTTTAGCCACCAATAAACTTTTTTTGTAGTTTCATTCCATTGTTTATTCCAGATTTCTCTTCCTTTTTTGCTCTTGTTTTTCATTATTTTGCTTTATTATTTTAAGATTTGGATTCAAGGTTGTTCATCATATTTGTGGATAAGTTTTCTTATCCTTTATCTATTTCATTTCATTTCAATACGAGTTTTATTTCAATTATTCTTATGTTTATGATTATGCTTTTGGGTTTTTCAATTATGTTTGAGTAGTTTTATAGTTAGATTTAGGGATCTATATGGTTTTGTGATTCAAATGGCTAAACACAAATATGTTAGTATATTGATTCCTTCATCTATTGTTAGTCATAATGCTTAGACTAGATTGATCACCTAAATTATGATAATAAGTTTAATCTAATCACCAAAAGTGTTTTAGGTTGCTAGATCTACAATAGATGAGCAATTTGTCGTTAGCCAACGAAAGTTGATGCTAAGGTAAATTGTAGACTTATCAAACTCATTCTTAGTGTTTCCTAGCAAATTCTAGATTCATGCGAGAGTTTAGATATCTAGATTGCTTAGAAAAGTGATTGATGCCACGAAAGTGGATCCATTCTATGTTTATGTCTGAGTCAAGGATTGTTCTTAATTAAAACCAAGTAGATATCTAATATTTGTTCACAATTCCTAAGATTTTTCCTATGTCTAACGCCTTTTTATTTATTGAATTTAAACCATAGGAAAATTAGAATACAAAACCCCCCATTTTTTTATTATCTTAGCTAAGTTAAATAATTTATTAGACTATAGTGTAAACTTAGGGATTTGTGGATTCGACCCTTAGCTATACTACATTGATAGGTAGTCAAGGAATTTATCTTGACCAAGGTTTTCAGCCTTGTCACGTAACACTACTGGTTATTTTCATCGTGCAACATAAGTATGCGGTTACGGACACGCCGGCCCTTAACACAATTATGAAAATATTTGGTATTACGGTCTCCCTCCTTTAACCATTTGTCCCAAGATTTTTGTTTCCAGAAGCGTTCTTCATCGCGATATGCTTGCTCTACCTCCGCCTTCAGCTACATCAGTACTGAAGGCGGAGGTAGCGCAAGCAAATCTAGTAATTGTGGTCGGGCATAATTTTGCCAACCTCAACCTCTAAAGCCGTGTGCAAAGCTACCAGACGGTCATCAAAATTTTGATTCGTCTCATTCTTCCAAATGGATAAGGCTTTTCGACAACTTGAAATGCGCTCAACCAAAGGAATATCTCGTTCCTCATTCGATCCAAGCCAACCTTGGCGGACAATCTGCTCCACTCCATGCTGAGCAAGCCAACGGTTATCAAAAAAAAAATTGCCCCGACTATACTTCATGGGATGGTAGACATATTTAATTAGGATAGGTCTATGATCAGACCCCCATAATTCCAAATACATCATTTTTGAACGACAAAAAAATTCAAACCAAGCGTCGTTCCCAAAACTACGATCGAATTTGCATTGAACATAATAACCCTCTCGCCAGCCTGTCCAACAAAAAGAGTTACCAACATTACTCAATTCCGTATTTTGCAGTTGGATACCATATCTCTAAAATTCCAGAACGTTGGTTCCTCTCGGACCGGGCCTCCTATTTTTTCATCGACATCTAACAATTCATTAAAATCGTCAGCTAGAAGCCAAGCATCATCATGTTGTAATCCGATTTGAGATAACATGTTCCACACTCCATGACGAAGTGCAAGAACCGGATCCCCATAAATACACGACAGAAAGTAAGAAATGGATCCATGATTGACTCGTAAGTCAATGATCCTATTATTTGAAGAAATAATGTTAACAAAAAAAGAGCTTTCCATATTAGAGCCAAACCTCCACTACGACCATGAAGCTCAACGGTAAATAGCTCATCATAACCTAAACTATGCTTTAAACCAAACATGAAATTATTTTTTTGCTTTGTTTCCATAAGAAATGAGAAATCCGAAAAATGGGCTTTACGCATTTCCCGCAGACGAGGAACTATTTCCGAGCTTCGAACACCTTAGCAGTTCCAGCTCAGTATGCTCATTTGATCCTCAACGGCTTTAATCTGGAAGCCACCGCTTTGGATTGTGTTTTCTTGTCTCTTGAAACTGTTTTTGACAAACCCTCAGTATGAGGAACTGAAACGGGTATCACTGATTTACCCGACTTCAGTTTCTTCACGGCTGGTATCATAATCGGTTCATCCTCAAAAACCATAGCCCGAGCTCTCTTGTTCTTAACCTTCGGCATACTTCTCGTATCCTGTGTTCGCGGGCTCGTACCACCCATCCACCACGACGCTGGAGACACTCGAGGTTTTAGACTTGGTTTTCTTGCTGCAACTTTTCTTTTAGGATTTTGTCGGACTCCTTATGAGGATGATTTCATACCCAAGTGTTGCAAGACTGTCGGTTTGACTACCTCATGCACACGAGGGTCCATAAGAGTAGCTTCCGATGAAACCTCAGTTTAAACCTTAATATCATCACTCAACGAAACCGTGATTAGCAAACTATTCTTTATGCCATTAAACCCAACCACACCCACATTTCCTACTCTCTGTAGTGCTGCCATTAGTTTTGGATATTTGGATAATGCTGGAACCAGTTAAAATCTTCCAAGTAAAACGTTGAGATAATTTGGTATAATCTGATTCGGCTTAATTTGCTTGCTTTTGAGTTGGTTCGATTCGGTTTGGTACGGTTCAAATATTTTTTTATGCAAAACAAAATAATCCATCGACCAAATAAAAAAAGAAGGGGAAATCATCACGTGCAACGTTTCAATTCAGATCTAAAACAATAAAAAACGTCAATGGATCTAACGGCAACGATCAATTGTTGACCGCAAATCTCACGTGACTCGACTGATCTCCCAATGACTGGAGTTTTGCCCCAAATCCATCATCATCTCTCCAATTTCTAACTCCTCGTGCCCTAGCTCCTTCTTCAATTTCTACTTGTTTGTTTCCATTTTCATCACCCACGCTTCGATTTGCTTCCCGATCTGTCAGGTTCGTTTCGAGTTTCTGTGATTGATTCTCTATTCTGATCTGGTTTCGTAATTTCAACCGTTTCCTTTCTAGTTCTCCGGATTCGATTCGTTGCTAGAGTTTAGCTTGCCCTTTTCTGATCGCCCGTTAATATTGTTGCTTCTTGAATTTGATTTGACTCGTTGAATGTGCATGTTATTGCGAATACTGAAATGGGGGTATGATAAACATCATCATTTTTTCCTGATTCTGAACGGGACAGTATGGTCTTGATTTTCTCTACATTTAGCTTGATTTTTGATGTTGAAGTCTCTAGAATATATATACTTTATTGTATAACCTTTGCAGAGAAGGAGATTTGCAACTTTGATCATTCACATTTTGGATTCTAGACCAAGCTTTAGTGTTCCGAGACTCTAAAACGATGTCATCTGATTCAACAAATTTGCCTGCTACGGGAACACAAGATGCTCATCCTCTTGCTGCTTCGGGGAAACCGGATGATCAGCCTCCTGTTGCTGTAGAAGCCGGAAACGATGATTCACCTAAAGGGGTGGCATCGAAACTATCTGCCTCTGGGATATCATCGTGGGCCAAAAATTTGAAAGTTCCTCAGCCATTTGCTTCCGCAAAAAGTGACAGTGATGTCGAAAATAATACGGAAACGTCTGCTTTTGCCAAGTTTACAAGTGGTTTAGGGCTTCGTTTATCTCCCAGAACTCCTCAACCAGAGGAGACCACAGAAGGAACTTCCACTGCTACGCAATCTGGTTTCCTTGGGACGATTACAAAAGGTTTGGTGGATACATCAAAGAATGCTGTCAAGGCGGTACAGGTTAAGGCTCGACATGCTGTGTCCCAGAACAAAAGAAGATACCAGGTGCAACATACTGACACACTTAACTTTTGCGTCATCTGTTTTACAGCACAGTTTTTTTTTATCTGAAATATTGTTTCTTTTGCGTGAATTGTGATTCAGGAAGGAGGGTTTGATTTAGATCTGACGTACATAACGGAGAACATAATTGCAATGGGGTTTCCTGCTGGTGATATGAGTTCTGGCTTTTTTGGATATGTTGAGGTGAGTCACTAAGTACTCTTGTAATCAATTCCCCACAATCCGATCTGTTTTGTTTCCTAGTTCTTGCTGCTAGATTGGATTTAATGAATCTTACTTTTTTTTGTTACTTTTTTTGCTGCTAGTTCTTACTTTTTTTTTTTTTTGGATTTAATTGATCTTACTATTCTGACCAATATGCATTTAAAACATCAATGCAGGGTTTTTACCGCAACCAAATGGAAGAAGTTATTACCTTTCTTGAAACTCAACACAAGGTAGTGTTACTAATTTGCTAGCAAATTTAATCAGCATTTTAAAGTTCATATGTCAAAAGTGGCTAATGTCTCTAAATATTGATAATGTGTTGGCACCATCATCTTGCCATTTTACTTTGGAAATTTACTTATATATGAAGCGTTTTGCAGTTAGCTACAGCTTTAATATTTTATGTTCTGCTCTCGTTTTCTTAGAATTTCTTCCTTTTGTGTAGGGAAAATACAAGGTTTACAATCTTTGTTCAGAGAGGTTGTATGATGTATCTTTGTTTGAAGGGAAGGTATGTTATATCCTAATCTGCCTTCTTCCTCTTTTCTTTGCATTTGATCAATATATGACTTCTTTGAGTAGTAATGCTTAGTTAAAATTAAGGAAACTTGGGCAAGCACGGGTTTAAGTTACTTTAACTCTGAGGTACTTGTGAAACAGTTACCCATAAAAACAATTTCCTGTACATTGTTGGATACGTACAAGATTGTGATAATTTTCTCATTTCTTAGCTGGACTGCTGGATGTTGTCATTTTAAAAATTTGTTTCAATGAAGTGGCTCATTTTAAAAGAGTTTATCCACTTCTTCTCTACCACATAATTTCTGTTTCTAGGTTGATAGTTCACATTATGCAGGCACAAGTTAAACTATATGCCATCCTTCTTTGTCAGTTTAATCTTCTTAAACATCTTTCTTTGTGTTTATTACTTTGCCTTTCAGGTTGCCAGTTTCCCATTTGATGATCATAATTGCCCGCCAATCCATTTGATTACATCATTTTGCCAAAGTGCATATTCGTGGTTGAAGGAAGACATAGAGAATGTTGTGGCTGTTCACTGTAAGGCTGGAATGGCGAGGACAGGGCTTATGATATGTAGTCTTCTGTTGTATTTGAAGGTAAATAATCTGTCATGACATTGTATAAAACAAGTACATATCCAAAGACTAGGAACCAATCATGTTTCCGTTGCTTGTTTAGTTCTTTCCAACTGCCGAAGAATGCATGGACTTTTACAACCAGAAACGATGTGTGGATGGAAAAGGGCTTGTGCTACCTAGCCAGATTGTAAGTATAGTGTTTCAATGTATATAATTAAACCAGTAGAAAAAACGTTCTTTGCCCTTAGACTGACTAGCAAGTCTGTTTATCATTATTGTGTAGAGATATGTGAAATACTTTGAACGAATTCTGACCTACTTCAATGGAGAAAACCAACCAGGACGCAAGTAAGCTACATATTGGCATACCCTAATATATACAGTTTGCGTATTGACTTTGTACAAATCCTTTTATTAGGTGTATGCTAAGGGGATTCCGGCTCCATAGGTGTCCCTATTGGATCAGGCCATCCATCACCATTTCAGATCACAATGGTGAGTTGGTAGATCATTGTTTTATGAGAAAAAGTATAGAGCTCACGCTGAGCTAATATCTTCTGTAACTTAAATGCAGGTGTTCTTTTTACCACGAAAAAACATTCTCGGACCAAGGATCTATCTGTAGGCCACTGTTATTATCTGCTGCTTACAAGATTTTTTTGTTAAAGCCATTGTGAACTCTCGTTTTATGGTTTAGTGAAAATTTAATGCTTTTGCAGCCTGAAGATTTTTGGTTCAGTGCCCCAAAGAAAGGAGTTATGGTCTTTGCCCTACCCGGAGAGCCCGGTCTCACAGAATTGGCTGGGGACTTCAAAATCCATTTTCACGATCGCCAAGGAGACTTTTACTGGTTAGGACGCTAGTACCTCGTTATCCAAATCCAGTACCAATGTATCTTTCCTTCTCTACTTATTTAATCAAAGCTTTCTGTATTCTTCTTCTCAGCTGGTTAAACACTACAATGATGGAAAACAGAGTAATTTTAAGAACCAGTGAGCTTGATGGGTTTGACAAGGTAATTGCTGAATGCTTAACTTTGTGTTTGAAGTTGAGGTTGGGCTCTCTCTTTCTCCATCGATCTCCAGTTTGAAATGATAGAATATTGTGTTTGGCCTTTGTTACAATACAGAGGAAGCTACCTTCGCCAGGATTTATGGTGGAAGTTGTTCTTGCTGATATAGACTCAACAATCCCTTCGAACCCCAGTTCCGAAACAGCATCCAAGACACCTGAAGAAACTTCAGCATCTAATTCTTCTCCTGTAGAGGGTGTCACACCGGTTCCAGAACCCAAGAAAGAAACAGAGAACTCTGATAAGGACGATGTGTTCTCTGATAACGAAGCTGACTCGACTGGCCCAACCAAAACCGCATCATCGGCTTCTTCCAAACCCGCTGAAACCAAAAAGAACACGGATAACGTGACTCATGCGACTGAGAAACTATGTATTTCTGGAAACAAAGGATCATCAGAGCCAGCACAAGGATCAGTTAGCAAGGCTGAAGCGACAGAGAAACCCACTGGGTCTGGGGTCAATGCTTCATCAAGCTCAGAGAGTGAGTTCAAGGTTATGGCGGCTGATGCATCTGTGTTCTCGTTTGGAGATGAAGATGACTTTGAAAGTGATTGAAAGAATGCACTGATAAAAAGAAGGAAGAATGTGTACATAAAAACAGGACGTTAAATCAGGTGATGGGATCCATTCATTTGTGTTGTGGTTTCGTGTTGTGATGTTGAATCATAAGGCCTTTTTGGCTTTAACGTACGTCTCTGCTTTTCTTATGCACAAAATTATACGTTGGTTTCTTGTGCCTTTGTATTTTGCCTTAATTATTTGAAACCACAAAAACATTTTATGTTATATCAATAATTTCTCTGCCTTTGGCTGTAAACTAACCACCGATGGTGAGAAAATTTGCATTTGGTTTATCTCAGTGAGATCTTTCCTGTTATACTAATTAACAAAGAATGAAATAACCAGTAAAAACATATCATTTATGTCGAAAATTTGCAAACTTTTTTATGTCGCAAATTTGCAAGGAAATTGAGTATTTCGTCGTAAATTTCTTGCAAATTTGGGCATTTGACATCGCAAGTTTCAATTTGCGATGTATTTGTGAGTTAGCTTGGCTTCCTCGCAAATTCATTACAGATTTGTGACGTATTTGCATCAACAATTAATATGCGTTTAATTTGTGAGTTATTCGCATCGTTTTTATTTTATTTTTTGTAGCAAATTCGTTGCAAATTTGTGACCAGATGGGAGCCATTCATTTTGGCATTACAAGCTGAGCAAGTAGTTTTTATTCCCTACCCTCATACTCGTGCTCAACGTGATAAAAAGTGGTCGTATATGATTAAAGTTAATCCACGAGGTCGAATTGTGGATGGATTAACAGAGGATGATGATGATTTACCTCCGTAGCAACCCTAGATGACGGAAGAAGTTTTTATGATCACGATGATGATGATGATGAGAAAGAAAACGACGATGAGAATTCCCATACCTATTTTCAGATCGTGATGGTGATGAGTACTATAAATAAGTTTGGAGTGTAAATAGGTTATTAATATATGTTTTTATTTTTTAGTTTTTTAAATATGTTCTTATATAAAAAAAAATTGCAACAAAATTGCCAAGTGTCGTCGCAAATTCCTTGCAATGTAGCAATTTTGTTTTTTTCTTTTAAATGTATATAACTAAATTATAAAAACTAAAAAAACTCTAAACACCAAACCTTAAACCATAACTCTTTAAAACTTATATATATATATATATAAATTAGTATATACAAACCCTAAACACTAATTATATATAGGTCGAATCGTGGATAGATTAACCGAGGACGATGATGATGCTTTACCTCCAGTGCAACTCGAGAGGACAAAAGAGGTTTTTATTCCCGTCAAGGTAAATAATGACTTCACCAGACTTGATCCGCTTCATAGGGGACTTGAAACCATATGCGAAGAATCTAAAGGTGATGCGATGGATGACAAGTTTAATGAACACGATCATGATGAGGAGGAAGACAAGGACAAGAATTCCAATACATATGTTTCAGATCCCGATGAAGATGAGTAGTCTTTATATAATTTTGTAGTTAAATAGGTTTGTAATATATGTTTTTATTTTGTATTTTTTTTATAAATATGTTCTTATTTTGAAAGGAATTTGCGACGACATGTGGCAGTTTTGTAGCAATTTTTTTATAACAAAAATGTGTATTTTATATATATATATATATATATATATAATTAAATTGAGAAGATTAAAAAAAAACCTTAAACACCAAACCTTAATCCATAAACCATAAAACCTTAACCCTAAACCCTAAATCCTAAAATCCTAAACTCTAAACCTTAGATACATGTAAGTTAATACGCTACAAAATTATTTATACTTTTTAATTAACCCTAAATCCTAATACATAACATAAGTATAGTTTTTGTTTATATTTAATTAAATTAGTGGATGTGTAAATTAAAATACAAATATGTAAGATGAAATAAATCTAAATATAATTTCCCAAAATTTGTGAGAAATTTTCATGAAAGAAATTTGTTAAATATCACAATCAATTGTGTCCGACGTGATCAAAATTAGTTGCATGTGATTAAAGTTAATCCACGAGGTCAAAAAGTGAATAGATAATGACTTCACCAATTTTTTTGTTTACCCGACAGAAAATGTCAAAAACGTAAAATTCCATTGTGGAGCCACGTGCCTGTTGAAGAATGGGCCGGCGACTAATAGGAAGTGGCTAGGTTAAGGGAAATCCGCTTCATAGAGGACTTGAAACCATATGCGAAGAATTTGAAGGTGATGCGGTGGATGACGAGTTTGATGAACATGATCATGATGATGATGATGAGGAAGAAGACGATGACGAGAATTCTAATACCTATGTTTTAGATTCCGATGATGATGAGTTGTCTATAAATAAGTTTGTAGTGTAAATAGGTTTGTAATAGATGTTTTTTTAAAAAAATAAAGAAATATATAATTGCTACAAAACTGCCATATGGCGTAGCAAATTCCTTGCAAAATCATAAGTCACAAAACCTTAAACCTTATATACATGTAACTTCATACACGACAAAATTATTTATAGACTTTTTAACTAACCCTAAACTCTAATACATAACATAAATATAATTTTTGTTTATATTTAATCAAATTAGTGGATGTGTAAATTAAAACACAAATATGTTACATGAATTGAATCTAAAAATAATTTACCAAAATTTGCGAGAAATTTGCATAAATCTGATGCAATTTCCTCGCAAATTTTTGGCGGTCAAAATTCAGAAATTATTAAACTCTATGACGAGTTTACATCAGATTTACGCAAATTTGTCGAAACTTTTTTGGGATTTTTTTTTTAATTTTTACCACCAAATTCATTTTTGGGGGCAATTTACAACGAAATAGCATCAAATCGATATAAATTCGTTACAGATTTTGACGGAAAATTTGATTAATAACATTTTGGTGGAGATTTTACATCAAATCTACAACGAATTTGTGAGAAGACAAAATCCCTACATAAAGGAGCCACATCCCTGGCTCTCCTCATAGACTCCTCTCTCAAAAACAAAACCACTCTCACTTCTCTCTTAAATACCTCTTGCCTCATATTTTAATTATGATATAATTTTTATTTTAGTTTATGCATTAGAATGGTTAGATAGTATTATATTAGGATTTGATCTCGATGCTTAGGCTTTTTAATTTGTATTATGATTTTACAATTTGCGTAGCTAGTGACTATTTTTGTTAATTGTATTTTGATACATATTACATTTTAGTATTTTATAAAGTTCTTCTTTTGGTTGTCATGACGTTTTACAATTTTCTCATATCTTATTTATTAAGAAAAAGAAAAGAAAAAAATTAACATAATTCACATTTCAATAATTCCAACAAAAATAAAATGACATTTTTTTGTCATTACATGTTTTCTTTCTCAATAATCTTATTGTTATAGGAAAAAATAATAACTGCGTTACACATTTATTAACTTATATATTATTGTAGTTAATTACTACATATTTTTAGTGGTAGTACGTACGTAGTCATAGTGATAGAGTGAAAATAGCAAAAGCAGCGTCTATCTCTTGCAGACCACTCCCTTGCCACCTACGCCACTGGCACAACTCATCTCAGGGAGCTCCAATTTGCTGCGGCCATCGTTGCTGCCTCCATTCCCAGTGAACCTTGCGGCTGAGCAGTCAGGTGTAAAAAGTCCGGTGGTTTGGAATTCTTTGTCACCACCCATAACAGGCATGTGGACTCCGATCTTGACTCGGCTAACATAGTTAGACCTATAAGTCTGTCCCAAAACACCACCGACATTGTCGCTAAGGTCTTGGAATTTGAAGCCTAAGTCGAGATGAGCCAGACAGTCGTCTTCCTTCACGTCGTAGCCATGGATTCTTGAATCTTCCAGTGTTATTGGCACCACTCTTGCTGTGATCTTAAGCACACCGTCTACTTCAACCTGAAAAGTTGTATATTATGTTATTAATTGATAACTACTGCTAGTGCTGGGGATATAAGTTAAAAATGTATGTAATATTCCATTTTGTTGAGATAGTTGCTAACCAGGAGATTAGCAAATTCTTCAGACAAATTACACTTTAATTTATAACCAAATACGGAAATTTTATAGAATTGCTAAACACAAAATTGTTATAAATCTCGAATGATTTGACTTGTTACCTCGAGGTTGTTAGTGTCGGCGTTGATTCGCTTGATCGAGACCTGAGGGTAAACTCCAGGGGAAGAGGTCCACCTGGCACCATCTAGCTGAGGAAGTGAGATGTCACTTCCGTCGAAAGAGACAGAGATCCTGTCTATGGAATCGTCCCATGTGGCAGTCTTGACGGCACCAACGTATAAACGGTGAGTGCCAAAGAGCATAGCAATGGATTGGACCCATGTGAAGTCACGTGCCATGCCAGGCCTTCGTTTTCCGATGAAATGTGCGTTGATGTGAAGATTAGGATCGGAGAGGAGGCAGAAGTTTGAGTCTTTCTTGCCGTGGAAGTAAAAGGTGAGACCATCTCCTCCGATGAAACGTGGGTCTTGGCAAACAGATCCTGGCTTGTCACAATCTGCATGATCACAATAATATTATGATTTAGCATATATTATTGTACTTCAATAATATGGAATTTGACGAGGAGAGAACACATACCGCACAGAGGCTTGCAAGTGACGCAATCGACTTGACAAGAACGGGGACAAGCGGCAGGACAAGTGTACTCAACTCCGTAACAAGGAGACCCCTTCCTCTTGCACCTGGCCTTACTAGCTCCTCCTCCTGCTTCGCCATCTGATGGGGGAGAGTTTGGAGTACTTGGAACAGGAACTGAAGGAGGAGGAGTAGGGACAGAATGTGTAGGAGTCACTGGGGTGGGGCCAGGAGGAGTTGGGACAGAAGGCGTGGGAACCGCCGGTGTTGGGCTAGGAGGAGTTGGGGTCACCGTAGGGGTAGGAGTAGGACTTGGAACGGAGGGAGTAGGAGGAGTGGGTGTGACATCAGGAGGGCTTGGAACGGCCGGTGTTGGAGTAGGTGGTGGTGGTGAAGATGGCGGAGTAGGACTTGGCACGACTGGAGCAGGAGTGTATCCACCGTCACCGCCATCACCAGCGTCACCACCATCACCGCCATCACCGCCGTTGCCACCATCACCGCCGTTGCCACCATCACCGCCATCTCCACCGTTACCAGCGTCACCGCCGTTACCAGCATCACCACCGTTGCCAGCATCACCGCCGTTACCAGCATCACCACCGTTGCCAGCATCCCCGCCATTTCCAGCATCACCACCGTTGCCAGCATCACCGCCATTTCCAGCATCACCGCCATTATCAGCATCACCGCCGTTGCCAGCATGACCACCATCACCGCCGTCACCACCGTCACCAGCATCACCGCCCTCATCGCCAGCTGAAGGAGGGCCACATATGGGTTTGCAAGACGCACATTCAACATGACAAGTGTCGGGGCAGAACTTGGGACAAACATGTTCCAAGTTGTAGCAATGTTTGTACTTCTTGATCTTACATGTAGCGTGGCTTGGGTTCTTACCTATGCCGGGTGGGGTTTTTTGAGCCATTGTTAGTACAAGTGATGCAAGGAGCATGCATCCCAATATCTGAACTCTAGTGAGTTTGGCTAGATCCATTGCCAAACCTAACACAAATTAAAAGATAAAAATGTGTTTTCTGTTTTCTCAGTTGTGTGTGAAAAATGGATTCGATGGAATGAATGTTATGTGGTTCGACTAATGTGATGTAGTTTATATAGATAAACATATTGACTTTTTAATATCAAGTTGGGGTCTTTTAATATATTTAAGTAAGGTTTGCCATTTTAGAATAATTACGTAATTTAACATACATGATAACTTTTATAAATAATAAAATAAACATTATACTCTATATATTGTATATTTTAAAATTACTATATTTTAAAATTGTTGTTTTCAAAAGTTACCATTAGTTTAAATTTTTTAAAATGCCACAAATTTGATATCACATATGTTTCAAAACACCTTTCCAATGAAGAAGGTCTAAACCCTAAATTGGAAAATGAGGACCCAAACATTTCCAATTCATAGATTGTGGTGTTCTTTAAATCTGAAATTATTTGGTGTGGTAGATTTGGAACAAAACATTATTTTGTGTTATTTTAAGGTAATTCTGTATCATATATACATGCTTAAGTATTCTATTGATTACAAAAAGGTTTCCTAAGAAAAGGTCTCTTGTTTTTTATTTTTCCTGGTCAGTATTATAATTTTTTTCTAAAATGTCAACTAGTTAGACTATCTCCACACACCTATATGCAGATGAGTGACTTTTTATGTTTTATATTAAGTAACATTTTCAAATTTCTATGCAAAATTATTTAGTTTTGTTGTTGTTTTGATTGTTTGAATTCTACAGATAACTTATGGTTATTCTCGAATGGATTATAAAATTTGTTTTATTTAGATAAAAAATTAGTTTTTAGTGATTTCTTAAACTCTATGAAAATTCCTAAAACATAAAAAATATTAAACAAAAGGAATATTATCTAACATGTCAATGTTTATATATATATGACCGGCGAGTTGATAAATCATAAAGCAACCTACTTCAACTTTTATTAAATTTTATTTGTAAAATAAAAAGAGATATTGTAAATATCATATAGAAATTTTTTTAAAAAGATCTTTGCTAATATTCTTGTTGTTTCACAATGAATATATTTTAACACATTTCACATTAATTAATAAAAGTATGATTGTAAATATATGCACATAGTTAATAAGTTATTAATTAGAGAGAATGACAAATATACCCAACTTTACATACCCACTAACCACACCTTTTTTTTAATCACATATATCCACCCCTTTTTATTTTAATACCATTATACCCTTAATTTATCAAAAATATTTTCATTATAAATGATATATTTGTTAGGGTTTAGAATTTTAGGATTTAGGGTTTAGTAAAATTATAGAGTTTATGATTTACTTAGGGTTTAGGATTTAGGGTTAAACCATTATAAACTTAAGGTTTAATTTTTAATAGCTATTAGGGTTTAATTGTTAGGATTTATGGTTTATATTTTAGGAGGTTAGGATTTATTAGGGGTGGAAAGACTTTTTAGGGTTTAAGATTTTAGGGTCTAGGATTTAGGGTTTAAAAAACCCTAAACCCTAGATCCTAAACCTTAAAACCTCATAAATAGTTACTATTTAAATAGGGGTATTTTAGATTTCTAACAAGAAAAATAATTAAAAGGAAGGAAGGTGGATATATGTGATTAATGAGATAAAAAAAAAGGTATATGTGGTTAGCCTCTATTAATTAAATTATTTTGGTAAATGAGATTGATAAGACTGTTAGACCATCTCCATCCATGTTTCTTAATGGATTACTTAAGAAATATTAAAAAAATTATATGTACAAAAGTAATGATATAAAAATACACGAGGTGCTTAAAATTTAAGCAATTCATTTGAAAATTGCTTAAATAAGAAACTTTAGAGTGAATTGCTTAAGTTTTTAGCAACTCATGTATTTTAATATCATTACTTTTACACACATAATTTTTTAATATTTCCTAAGCAATTTGTTAAGAGTCCCTCAATGGAGATGCTCTTAGGAATCAATAAGAGGGATGGATGGAAAGATGGAGGAAGCTCTACAGCCGTGGTTTTTGTGTAGCCCATGAAACTCTCTCTTTCCTCTACTCTTTGTTCTGTTTTAAGTTGTAGATTTCTCTTTGATTCTCTTTTTGAGTCATAACTCAGTACAACACACTTAGTGTAACAAACATGTCACTTTTTGAATAAAATTTTAATAATTTATTCAAAAAAATAAATGATAATAACTTAAGTTTTAAAAATCTGAGTTTAGATAAATGGAAAAACTAAATGTTACAAAATAAGTCACATATTTGGTAAGAACAAATGACAACTTTTTGTAAAACAGAAGAAATATAATATCTAAAAATTGTTAGCGTCAAGTTAGCCTCTTATTGGACTAGATAATCAATTAAGTATATGAATTACAAAATTGTTAAAAATAGTTTCAGTTCCCCTTTTTGCAATACTAAGTATTACATTAATGAATATATTGTATTGTGGTACTTGCCATGGCGTAACTTTGCTATGAAGTGATCCGTATGCCACTTTTGGGAGTGGTAGCACATTTCGCTACAACTAATTAAAATAAGGGATAAACCTAATAATTAAGATGAAAATTAAAATCAGACCCTAAAAAAACTATCCCTCGGTTTTTATTGCCAACTACAATTTATGTTATATATATTCACTAAAACTATCCCTTTTAGTTCAGCTTAGTTAATCGATGGTTACAAAAAAAAAAAAAAAAGCTTAGTTAATCGAGTTTTCTTTTTTTCTGACAATTTTTTTTCTTCAATCAGAGAAATTAGACATTAATATTCATTTTCGTCATTTTTGGTTTTCATCTACTCGTATAGAAAAACAAGCCAACTATATAATTGAGCTTTGAAACTGAACTTAATTAGGTTCAGTTTTCCGATCGATAATGTTCGATAACCGAGTTCCGCATTTCAACTCCAGTAAAAATTGCAAACATAATTAAAATGACAGTCTCCAACTGTCCACGTGTCGACTTTTGTTGGACGTGTACGAGGTACGAAAAGCATGCATACCTTAGAGAGAATCATTGACTTATTGGAGGAGTCACATGCATGATGAAATGATAAGTTACGCCATGGCAAGTACCTTTACAGATTTCAGCTAGAGTTAGATACTGATAGGATATAATCGAAAAGATTAATATTTGTATTTGATTTGTGTTTGTTAGAATATATTTTATGACTTGATTTGATTTGAAAAATATAGATGTTTGAATTTGTTTGGATATTTGTAATCTTTTGATTTGTTTGAATAATTTGATTTGTTTTGTTTATAAATATTTTTCTAAAAACAATATATTAAATTAAAAAGATGAATTTATTTATTCACACGAAACTATATATACACAAAATGAACGAACTAATGTAAATTTTTCTTTTTTAAAACATTAAAAACATGAATTAACTATGGTTTGTATATGAAAATTGTAATATTAACTAATTTTCTTGGCTTAAAAATCGACTATAAATTATAAGTAATAAACGATAAAATTGGACAATTTTTTTTGTAAACTATATAACTGTTCACCTTAAAAATTAGACTTCTCAATCTATGATAGATCTAATATTATGTAACTAAAAATGTAAAAATTATATGTATAGGATTTGTATATATATACGGATTATTTGTTCAACCCTAGTTATATTTATATAAACAACAGATTGGATAGGATATTCGAGCTTTTAGATAATTATATTTGTATTTGATTTGTTTTATACGGATACTATCTACTACTATTTCATTTGTATTTGACCGTTTACAATATTTGTATTTTTCTGATCGAATCAAAACAAATACCGAATCAAATCAGATTTAACGGATATTTTGTCCACCTAAGTTTTTATTTTCCACTTTGTCTTTTATTTCAAGATAAAACAAAAATATTGCCATATTAATATTTTCTCTGTTAACGTAAACATTTCATCAAAGTTTAACGCTTAATAATCTTGTATGTTAGCTAAGCATTACTTTGGACAAAAAAAGAGAGCTTTAAGCATTACAGATATTTTAGGCTCAAATTAATTCTTTTTAGGTCCAGTTTTTTTTCCCGTAGTTATTTGATAATATATGTGGGTTAGGTGACCAAGTGATTAAATAATTTCATACTTGAGAAGAATCAATCCCTAAACTAAAATTATAGAGCGATTCTTTCCTCAGATAAAAATTACTAGTCTGCCATCACTTAATTGTGAATGATTCACACGTACGGAGGCACCGACTAATCTTATGCGACTTCTCTGCTCTGCTATATAGACAACACGGTCTTAAGTAATAATAATGCACATCACTGGATTTGACATTTTAAGGTCAAATAGATAAATAAGCTTTTTCTACTCGGAAAAAATGAACTAAATTTTACAAAAACACATATACGTTTGAGATTCAAAACACATTTTCATTACTAATTAATCTAAATTATATTATGTTTGAATTCAGATCTGACCTTAACGGATTAATGGGCAGCAAACTTGTTGATTTACCAACTCCTCTCATCAAATTATATGGATATAGATTATTACTTGCAGACCATTTGAATATCCGGAAAGAGTGTTTATTCAGAGGTTGCACCTCCTCAAGATATTAGTTTGGTCCTTTCATAGATATGGGTTTTACCCTGAATTATAATTTTTTTTTTTTGTTACTGGAGACTATATATCTACATTTCAGCTCTAAAGTCTATTACAAAAGTTCGGATGCATTTCTTCCATGCAAAACTTTCTTTTAAATTTTTTAAAAAAATTCAACATAAAAAAATATAAAATAAAGGAAAAAAGATAAAGTAATATCAAAGTACGATTTTGTCTCACACATATATGTGTGAGACAAAATCTTACTTGATATTACTTTATCTTTTTTTCCTTTATTTTATATTTTTTATGTTGAATTTAAAAAAAAAAAATTAAAAAAAAGGGAAGAAATGCATCCGAACATATATATATATATAGAGTTGGAAATTTTCTAAAATAACATACTTTTTTTTAGTCGTCTATTATGAGAAAATCAGAATACAAAAGATCCGATAAACCAGAACAAGCTCTGGTAATAACAAACATTCAAACCAAAATTAAGCTAATATCACTATCCTAAATAAGGATATCTAGATACTACGTCTAATGTCCCTTTTATCATGTAACCACGCCGGACCTCCCATAACTAAATAGGATTGCAAACAACCTTCTCTTGTGACACTACTAACTATGGTTCTTGCCACACTATAAACTGCAGACGATACCAGTTTAAAAGTAACCAAAGTAAAAGAAAGCATTAAGGTCCTTATATTAACTAACAAGTAGCTATATATTGGCCAATCCAAAAGTTTGTGTAAAGTTTTCATTGCAGCTCGACAATCCATAAAATTTTTGATGTTTCGATAGTGCAAGTCTCTCAAACTTTGAAATTATGTTTCCAAAATACCATCATTAAATTTGAAACAAATAATCTGCCGTCATCATCAATAAATTTTCAAAATACCATTATATATATATATATATATATATA